>CAUYPK010048295.1:0-82302 GCA_963574355.1 Loris lydekkerianus | reverse complement strand
AGAAAGATGGAGACTTTACCTCTTTCATGTTTACATGGATGGAGCTGGAACATATTCTTCTTAGCAAAGTATCTCAGGAATGGAAGAAAAAGTATCCAATGTACTCAGCCCTACTATGAAGCTAAATTATAGCTTCCACATGAAGGCTATCACCCAACTATAGCACAAGACTATGGGGAAAGGGCCAAGGAAAGGGAAGGGAGGGGAGAGGTTTAGGTGAAGGGAGGGTAATGGGTGGGGCCACATCTATGGTGCATCTTAGAATGGGTACAGGTGATTGCACTAATGTACAGCTATGATTTAGCAACAAAAAAAAAAAAAAAAAAGAAGGAAGGGGGCACTATTCTAACTACTGAAAGAAAAAATCCTGAACTTCATTCTACTGAGAAAGGTGCCATCCCTGCCCTGAACCAACCACAGTGTCAGAGAAATGCTATGTGTTGGCTGGTTGATGGCGATGTTGGGGGGTGCGCCATAAAAATCCATGGCTGCTTCATGATGAGGGAAGGCGCATAGGAGACCCTCTACAAGGCTCACATACATAAATCAATGTGCGGTCTCATATGTACTTGCTTTAAATATTCTTGTGCATTTGTCTTTCTCAAATGGCAGAGAGAATTGGTGGGATGGATGCCCATAAGGGAAAATTTGATATGTTTGGGTATAGGGGCTGCAACCTACAGGGATGGGAGCAGGGAATAATCTTGTTAGGCTCCTATAAACCAAAGCCTTCACTAAAACTATTCTGAGGATACAGATTTTTGGCTTTTAACAATAGCTCAGGAATAAGGTTAATTAAGAATAATCAGTGAAGGGATGTTAATATTAGCAGTCTAAAATTAACCACCGAGAAGCCAAACAATCAAAGAATTATTGTCAGCTATGTTCAAAGGCAAAAATTAAAATGCTTCTTTCTATTGTCTTCTCATGAGAAACTTACATGACACTGAATGCTTCGGGATTACATAAAAGTCTTTACTTTTCAATTCCTTCTTTTCAGGCTACATTTTTTAGTGCTTTCTTACTAAGTACTCAATTTTTCCCATTTGGTGAATAAAGTGTATGTGGTGGAGGACTTTTTCATATATGGGCACCAGCTCCTGGATAAAAACACTGATTTAAAATGTTATGAGCTTCTGGAAGTCTGGAATAGTGGGAGATTACTGGAATGCCAACGGCTTTCTTTGTTTTGTGCAGCAGGGAATGGCCTGATAGCAACGTCAGAAACCTCGGCCCCTGCTCCGCCTTCCCTCCCACTGCACACCACACGCCTCTTCCTTTTATAACATGACTTGGGCTGGAGCAGGATGGAGGGCCATTGACAAACAGAGCTTTGTATGGCATGGTGCCAACCTGTCAAATCTCTGTGACAACGTCCTTCTCTGAGTGAGGCTGGAAGCAGTTCCCTGGGCATCATGACATCATTCCGACACCTTTAAACTGGTGTCTTCCTTTTCTACACTACCCCAGGCCACTGCAATGATAGGTGGCCAGATCCGTCTAGTTTTCTGGTTTTGTGTTTTGGATGTAGTCCTGGCTTTTTTCTTATCAGCTGTGAAACTCAAGGCAAATCATTTCCCCGTTGTGTTCTTTCTCCACGACATGGAAAATGCAGCCCCGTCATTACAGTACCATCAGTAGGATCAAATTAGTTAACATATAGGATTCTGGGAATATTACAAGACTACACAATGGTAGAGAATCGTTATTTAATCTCTCAGACATGTAAAGTGGTCTGGAGTGTTTCACCCGTGCAGTCCTTGAATGTGCCTGTGGTTTCTTTGTTGTCACAGGAATTCTTAATGCAGACTGATGTACTGAAGTTTGATCCTTCTAAAAAGCAGAGCACTAAGATGCCTCTACTTTATACAATTAAATGCGGGGAGAAAAAGCACATGCAAGTTGTTTGGCTGCTATTATGAAACTAGAATAGCAGTTAAATCAATCTCTGATAACAGGGATCTGACTTCACCATGAGCTCGCGTGTGGTTTCACATGCTCTGAATTGCTAGAGAGAAAGAATGCCCACTGTGATATACGTAACTGTGAGCAAGCAGGAGAAACAGATGTTAATGGGAAGACACGAGGGTCTATGGATCTATGTCCTTCTCAAGATTAAATGCTCCTTATGGTTTGCCATGAGGAGCATTTACTGTCTTTACTGTAAAGTGCTTAACAATAACATTTTGATTCTGTTGACATTTGTTTGTTCCACATTCATCAGGATCTATGAAGAAAAGCCGGCCAACCCTCCTTCCAATCTGATCCTGCAGGGGATCACGTGGGCTGGCTCCGGGGGCCCAGGATGAGCACAGCTGGAAGTGTCAGGGAGGTCCCCATGGGACTCTTTGTAAGGACATCAATAAAAAGGAATGCTTTATCTCCACCATCGCTGACTTTTAAACCACCACCACTGTGTGAATTAGAAGGCGGAGAGAGACTGCACTGAGGAGGCAAAGATAGAAGGAAGAATCTGAAAAGGATTTTATTAAAAACAATCTTTTTATAGAGCTTTTCCTCTTGTTCATCTCTGCCTCTGTTTTCCCCAAGGCTACATCTTACCCGTCCCCCTTCCCATATATAAAATATTGGATGTTGATATTGCTGTGAGGCTTACTGGTTTATAGGATTTGGTGTGTTGTAATCTTCTCCCTCCTAGTCTCTCTGGAAGCAAACAAGGGCAGCCAACTATAGGGGTTGGTTGTTTTGATTTGCTTTGGCCTCCTCTGCCCAGACAATAAACAGGGTTGTGTGAGAAAATAAATCTGGAGGAGAAAGGGCGGGCTGGATGTCTCCTCCTGGCCTGGGTCGTTTGAGCTCAAGCACCAGAGGCACAGCTGACTTCTACTTTCCCCTGACACCCTAACTCTAAACACCCATGGTTTGAAGTAGTAGAAACAGAAGTTTGAGCCTTTTCTTTTTCTCTTATCCCATTCTACTCCCCCCAAATATGCCCACAAATGTCACAGGACAGGAGACCTGGATAAACACAGCAGTTACTGGTTAGCGCCAAGTCTAAGTCATTTCTCATCTCACACAGGTGAGGCATGTACCATGACAAAGAACTTGAGGACTCCTGGGCATGTGATATCCTCATGCAATGCCTGGTTGTGAACCTGACCTCCTGACCATGTCCAGGTACAGAGAGCTCTCAGTTCACATCATCAACGTGGGTTTCAAGGCCTGGTGCATTCTCTTACCCGCTCCTATGTCTGGTCTTCTACAAAATGATGACACCTCACCTCTGTTACAGAGCCTTGGAAAAACAGAATGAGAATGAAAAGAAAAGCTCTTTGTAAGGTAGTCAAATGCTATACCAAGGGGGTCCTGGATGGGCCTACCGTCCTGGGGATTTTTAACAATGGTCTTCATGAGTTTGGAGGAGTTTCTTAATGGTCCAGAAGACAGTTCCAGAGCCATGGGGACATGTCCCTGGGGCTAGACTTCTTGGATCTATGAGAAGTACTTGCAAGTGGTTTGGCCTCAAAGACTGACTGATTTGGGGAAACAGACAGCACGATGCCATTTCCTCTCAAATATAAAACCCCTGAATGAATATGACCCCACGTTCTATTCCTCCTTACCTGTCCTCACTGTTTTCCTCTAGATTTATTCTGCTCAAACACATGGTATCTCCAGATTTGGACTAGTGGGAAGAGGAGCAATAGATGAGAAAAATATAATTGCAAATATGGACCAGCATGAGGAAGACACAAAGAAAGGAAGGGTTTGGACATAGAGAGGGGCCAAAAGTGCTGGGATACTTTCCTCTTCTTCTATTTCCCTCCAGAAAAAAATGGTAAACAAAGTAAAAAATATTTTAAAAGGCAGCGTTTAAAGACACTTGATAAGAAGTCACAGTAGTAAAAAATTCCCCAAGTCCTTTGTGATTACAACAGACCCATGATTGTGAATATCAGAACTGTTATGTGAATATCTATTATTACATACCTCTGAAAAATATTTCCTGTTGCTAGAGAATAAATAACACGTAACCAGATAATTCTTAAAAAGGACAAAGAATTAAATACCTGCATCATATATTTAGCAGTTTAAAACATGTCATTCCTTACTTTCTCTAAAAGGTGGGAAATACCAGAAGAGATGGTAATATAAGTCAACAGCAAAGATGAATTGTTTACTCTCTGCCTTCCAGAGATTAAGGTAGGCTCTGTCCATGCCTGAAACATTGGGTTCACTGGTAATCGCCAACAACCAGCTCAACTTCTGGTCCCTGGTAGGTCTTCAGCAAATGTTCATTGAATCAGTTTCTTCAAATCTTGGACGTTCTAAAGTATTTTTTAAGGTGGAATAATAATGCTCAGCCTAGCTAACAGCTCTCCTGCACAGCTGTGAGCGTCCTCTTCTTCCTGTATTTCCATCCTCCCTCCCTGCTGGTTCTAGTGGCTCAGCTGGCTCTGCAGTCCCCACCAAGTGGCTGTCCACTCTGTTGCCATCAGAAAGGGCTTTGTGAAATGCAAATTTGATCATATATTTATTAAATAGTCACTGAGTTCCTGCCACCTGCCAGCTGCTACTCGAGGTTCTGAAGATCCCCTTAATGATTTTCTAAGGAATTATGTGGTTACCAAGCCTCTTCTGTCTCTCACCCTTTCCCAGGGGCTATTTTTTCAGCCACACAGGAGTTCTTTTCATTTCCTGAGAGTGGTGTACTGAGTCATCCTTTCTTGTCTTTGTTGTTTCCTTTGCAATGAAAACCCTTTACCATCTTGCTAGTCTGAAGAATGCCTATTCGCCCTGTAACACTCACCTAAGGGAGTTTTCTTAAAGGTCTTCTCTGATCTCCTTTTCCAGCTAATCCAGAGCAAGGCTCACCATGCACAGGGTATTGTATAAAGGTGCTACAAAGTGTGTCATGCTGGGTTGTAATGCTCTCTTTCCATGACTGTCTCCCTGGCTGCGGCGCTAGTCCTGCGCACCGCCCTGTGCCCATCACTTGCTGTGGTACGTGAGAGGTGTGCAGTGCGCGTTTGTAAAAGAACAGCAGCACTAGCTTGTGAAATAGCCTCTGTGCGGATCCTCCGCCTGTACCCACCTCTAAACCTCATCTCTCAGACCCTCATTCTCTTTCCATTCTACAACACCCTCCCTGGGCAATCTTGCCCAATCTCATAACTTCCCTACATCTCTATGTTGATAACTCCCCAGCATTCACCTCTACATCAGACCTCTCTTCCCGGGTCCCGCCCCCGAGTCTGACTATACCCAACTGCTCATCTGTCCCTGGATGTCTCCCACACGTCTCAGGCAGAATAGCCAACAATGGAGTTAGTCTTTCCCTCAGGCACTCTTCTCTGGTACTAAAAATGCAGACCCTTCAGCCAGAAACTGAGGTCTTGCTCTCAAAATTCCTTCTCCCTCAACTCAACGTCCCATCCGTTACTGAATCTCGGGCGTTCTGCTTGTCACATGCACCCAGGCCCTTCTCCACTGCTCCTATCCTCCTGACTACAGTGCCACCTCCTAGCTGGTCTCTGCTGTCATCTTGTCCCCTTTCAATCTGCTCTCCACAAAGCAGGCGAACTGATTTTTTAAAAACTGCAAATGGCACCCTATCTCTTTTGCTTAAAACTCTTCAGTATGTTTCCATTCACAAAAGATTAAATTCTTCTCAAATTCCTCCCACTGACTGCAAGCCCGCTCCTGGCTGGGCCTGCCTTCCTCCGCCGCCTCCCCTTCCCCTCACTCTCTTCTCTCCGGATACATAATATAGGCTTCTTTTTGTTCTGTAAGGGGAAGGATTCTCCCTACAAATGGAAACAGGTACATAGCAGAGTTCAAATTCAGATTGAACCAGTCATCAGGGGGTGCTGAGATTCACCTCGTTATGGCTGTCACTCAACACGCATACAACAGAAATTGCTAATTAAGAGACAACGCAATGAGATATACGTGGAACTCAGTGCTGTACCCAAAGTGGCAAAGGAATACACCAACCTATTCTATTTGAGTTAAAATTAGCTGGAGTCATGTAGGATATAGTTTATCTTGGGGAAAAATGGGATTAAGTTATAACCTTGGCTGCTCTAAGATAGATAAGCCTTTCTCTTCTGATGGATGTTAATAAAATATTATCACTTTTTCCCCCCCAATCTCTTTCAGAAAGTCTCCCAGCATTTGGATTATTATTGAAAATATATTTTATATATTGAAGAATGTCAAATCTCCACTTTAATAAACCGCTAACTTAATTACATTTGCAAAATTGCCCTGAGGTCCTACTCTTCATTTCAACGAGGTATTCATCCGACTGAAGGCTAGAAGTGAAACTTTACATTACCAAAACAGTCCTATTCATGAGTTCCACCAATGCAATTTATTTTCACATTTATCATAAGTAATAAATAAATTACATGCTGTTATCAAGATGCACAGCACACTTCATGAAACATTGCCCATTCTCTTTATTACATTTCTTTTATTGCTTAGAGATGTTACCCAGTGATGAGGCAAAATGATTTTCAAAAAATGAATTGGATAAAATAGCAACACTTAAAATATCATTTCTCTCTACTGTGGAAAATTCTTATCGCTGTAGTCAGGGTTTTAATAATCTAGGTATAAAGCAGTTATAGAGGCATGGTGAATTTTAAATCTAGCTCAGATCAGCAAAAACAAACCCCAAGTGCTCTGACTTTATACAGAGGCAATAGAACATAATGGAAAGGCTTTGGACTCTGGATTCAGAAAACTTAAGTTTGATTCACATATGGCAGCATAAATTCGGGAAGATAAAGTCTCTGCATCTCAAGTGTCTCTGGAGAATATTATATCTGCTCACGGGGTGGTGGGATTTCAATGACTTTACCTCCTAGTGCAGGGTTTGGAAAATGGTGAGGATTAATAATTATAGTTTTAATGAACCATAATGATGCAAAGCTTTCCACCTTCCCCTGATCTTATTTGTGCAAAAGAAAAGACCAAGCTGCCTTTGGTACTCACTTCACCAGGTAGTTGCCATTGATGTGGTCATTGATTCCACTGGTTTCCCAAAGGATGTAGGTTTTCTGGGAAAGACAGGTTTATTTTCTTATGGTTCACTTGAGAGGTTAGTGACTTTGGCATTAATAATCTGGATTAAATCCCCTGTCACAGAATTCTGGGATTATTGATGACCTATATAACTTCAATTTACAACTACATTCTAAAGGAACAGGGCTTTTTATAGAACTATCGTTTTTTAGCTCTCTGGAAAGCAAAACGCTAGTTCATTCATTCCTTTAGTCATTATTTGAAGGGTTTATTGATTGTGTAAACACACTCCACACACTGTTCTAAGGAAATGTACACACAGAAGTAAAATATACAGTGTGAAAAAGAATGAGGAACACTACAGAGGTGACATGCACAGGAGGAGAGTACAAAGTGCCAGATAGGGGTCTTCTATTTTAAATTTGGTGGTCAAGGAAGATGTAATTGAGCAGGTGGCACTTGAGGAAAGTCATAAAGGAGATGAGGGAGAACGCCACGTAGACTTCTGGGCAGTTTCCAGGCAGAGAGAAAAACAAGGGCAGTGGCCAAGATCTGGGACCAGAGCTGGCCATTAGAGAGAAATGAGGGGGCCAGTGTGGCTGGAGTGGAAGGGGTGGGAGACGAGGGTATGGGGAGGCCGCTGCAAGGAGTTTGGGTTTTAATCTAAAGGAGCGAGGAAGCCAACTGTGTGATTTGAGTGGAACAAAAGAATATGTATTTTTTATAGATTTTTTATTTTGTTTTTTAAATTTCAGATTGATATGAGGGTACAAATGTTCAGGTTACATTGTTTTCTAAGGTAAAGTTCAAGTTGTAGTTGAGCCCTTCCCCCAGGGAACGTGTTGCACACCCTTACATTATGCACACTAGGTGAGAGCTTACCAATCCCTCTCCCTTTTCCCTTTCCCTTCTCTTCCCTCTCTCTCCCTTGTATTTTTCTTTTGGGTGGGTGTGTGAATGTTTATATACTGGTTTCATATCAGTATTGAGTACACTGGATACTTGTTTCATGCTTGTGACACTTCGCTAGGAAGAATGTGTTTCAGCTCCATCCAGGTAAACACAAAAGATGTAAAGTCTACATTCTTATGGCTGAACCCATGGTATACATACACCGCAGGTTGTTAATCCATTCATGCATGAGTTGATGAGCACGTGGGCTCCTCCCATGTCTTGGCAATTGTGAATTGAGCTACAATAAATATTGTAATGCAAATGTCCTTGTGGTAAAATAATATTTTTTCTTCTGGGTAGATACCTAGGAATGGCATTGCAATATCCAATGGAAGGTCTACTTTTAAGTCTTTGAGAATTCTCCATACTTCTTTCCATAGAGGTTGCATTAGTTTGCAATCCCATCAGCAGTGTAAAGTGTTCTCTTCTCTCTACACCATGCCAGCATTTACAGATTTGGGATTTTGTGATGTGGGCTATTCTCAATGGGGTTAGATAATATCTCAGAGTGGTTTTGATTTGCATTTCTCTAAAGATTAGGGACGATGAGCATTTTTTCATATGTTTGTTGGCCATTCATCTGTCTTCAGAGACGTCTCTGTTTAAGTCTCTTGCCTACTTGTAAATGGAGTTGTTGCTCTTGTCTTGTTGATTTGTTTGAATTCTCTATAGATTCTAGTTCTCAGCCCTTTGTCATATTCACAGCATGCAAGCATCTTCTCCCATTCTTTGCTTTAGTTGTGATACTCTTAGCTTTTTAGTGTGATCATGTCTCATTTATTTATTTTTGGCGTTGCTGCAATTGCCAAGGGGGTCTTCTTCATAAATTCTTTTCTCAGGCTTATTTTGTCAAGACTTTTCCCCTTTCTTCTAGGATTTTTATTGTTTCATATCTTTTATCCAGTGAGAGTCAATTTTTGTCATTGGTGACAGGTACAGATCCGGTTTCAATCTTCTATAGGTGGCTCACTAGTTCTCCCAGCACCATTTATTAAATAAGGCTTCTTTTCCCCAGTGTGTGCTTTTTTGAAGGTCTTTCTTCTCATGCAGCAGGAAGCAACTTGCAACCTGCTTTCAGGGACCCCACAAAGCTCAAGTGTCCAATGAGCCCTCTGAGTCTCCATGCAAAGTGTATGTCACTACAAAGCCACCCCAACATGGAGATTGCTTTGTTACAGCACAGAAGAATTAGGGGTAAAAGACAGGAGACTTAATTGTACAGCACAGGGAACAAGTTCTAGGAAAATTTCGAGAAATGGGAAATATGAAACAGAGCAAGCAGAGACAGAGAGAATAAACACTAACTCTTCATTCCCCATGCCCTCGCCCTGGCAACCACCAGTCTAGTTTCCATCTCTACGAATTTGACTATTCTGGGTATCTCATATGAGTGGACTCCTACAATCTGTGTCCTTTTGTGCTGACTTATTTTACCTAGCATAGTACCTTCCAGATCCATCCATGTAGCATGTGTCAGACTTAGGCTCCTTTTAAAAATTATTTGTACACATTTATAAGGGCACATAGATTGCATATTGGTAAAGTTAGGGCTTTCAGTGTATCCTTTACTCAAATAATGTACGCTGTGCCCATCAACTAATTTCTCATCATCCACTCCCTTCCACCCCCCACCATTTTGAGTCTCCATTATCTACCACTTCACTATGTCCATGTGTACAGATTTTTTAGCACCTACTTATGAGTGAGAATGTGCATTATTTAACTTTCTGTACCTGGCTTGTTTCACTTAAGATAATGAACTCCAGTTCCATCTATGTTGCTGTGAAATCTACTCCTTTGGCCCAGCATCCCCATCTTGGACTGTATTCATGCCACCACTTCCTCGTCAGATAATGATTTGGGGTGCAGGGAGCTCCTGGAAGGGGCAGGTGGTTGGAACCAGTGAAAAGGAGGAAAGAGCTCAGAATATTGGTTTAGAGTCAGAGACAGCGAGAGTGTTACCACCCGATGGCTTCTCTTTCTTTTTGGGGAGAGACGTTAATCTACAAAGAACACATTAGATGACTAGACACCCCCAGTCTCCTGGGACAATCCCTCCCAATTCTGCCTCCATCTCAGGTACCAGCACTGCTCTGTGGGTTTTGTGGAACAAGGTCATAACTAGTGAGTTAGCTCTAGACAACGAGATCGCCTCCTGTTACATAGCTGTTCTAAGACAGGGAATAATACACTCCTGCATCTATTAATTCAATCCCTATTTGGTCTTCACAATAAAAAACTTTGTTTTTTTACAAAATAACAACTTTGTTATGTTGTTTTAACAGGTGTCTCAAGGGGACGCAGTGCTCCACAGGAAGCTCCTTGGAAAGTTATTTGATGTCAGTAATACAGAGGCAGATCTCTCCTCTCCCCCGCTAACCCTCGGAATAAAGCAGTTTCTTGAAAACTTCAATTAGAGCCCAGTCACACTGAGGTGAGAGGCAACAGAAGGAAAAGGATGAAAGAACAGGGAAGCCCTGGTGCAGTCGGCATCTCCGCTCTGAGGCTGATGGCCACTGCTGGTGACAAAGCCCAACCCCCCACCCTCTTCAAAATAGAGTGGCAACTCCTTACTACCTCCTCCTCTGTGAACGTTCTCTATTCAGGACCTTAAAAATAAAATCTAAATGTATATACTGTGCTTCCTCGTAGGGAAAAAGCTTTAAACCTCAAGGCAAACATGAAACAGAGATGAAAGCAACTTAAAACCAGGGAAGAGCTTGTTGCAGTGACAACATGTAGGTTCTGTGGATTTGGCTAAGCCTGGAGAGTATAATTCTCTTAGCCTGCTTTTAGCTGGTTATCAGAGCCATCCAAGATTCTTTGAACTTCTTGATGTAGCAGGCACAATTTTTCATGAGCAATGTTGAGACTCTCCAGTGTAATGCTGCAGGCTGTTCATCAATGACTTCACTAGCCCTTGCTGTGCAGCTGGAAACTCAGGCCATGATGCAAGTGATAGAGCCCCTTTGAACTCTTTGCAAACTAGGGAAGCAGGAAAGGGCCTTTACAGGAAGGATGCTAGGTATTTCATACAATTTAAAGAAAAGCTGAACAACTTTTGGACAGAATAGAAGTCAGGGTATCTCTCAATTTCTCTTTCCAGAATCTACTGACATTCATTGTTGTTGTCCCGTGAATGATGGGACTCAGCTCCTAAGTTTAAATATTCTCAGTTCAACTGCCTGGGAGAAACTAAGGCTGCTATGAATAAATTTCCACATTCCAAAGTGAGAGATGCTGATTCAGTGGTGTGGGGTCAGGTGTCAACTCTAACATTTGTAAGGCCTGGATCAAGAGTGTAGTTGGATTTTATCAAAAAGGTACTGGAATGTTCATGGCAGCAAAATGCACAATTGCAAAGATATGGAATCAACTTAAGTGTCCAATAATCCATGAGTGCATAAAGAAAATGTGGTCTATGCACTATGGAGTATTACTCAGCCATAAAAAGGAATGAAATAATGTCATTCATAGCAACTTGGGTGGAACTGGAGACCATTATCCTACATAAAGTGTCTCAGAAATGAAAAAACATACACTACATATTCTTCCTAATAAGCAAGAACTAAAAGGTGGATACATATGGACACAGAAAGACAGAAAGGACACTGGAAACTAAAGATGGAGAGTGGTTGGGAGAGGGGGAGGGATAAAATCTTAACCTGTTGGGTACAGTGAACATTGTCCTAGTGACAGGCACACTGGAAGTGATCCATGCAATAAAAACTTAAAACAAAAAAAAAGAAGAATCTTGTCTTATTATCTTTCTGTATCTTATGTTGCTGTTAAAAATATAATGTCAATCTGGAAGGAGAAAACATGTAATTGGAAACAATCATACCAAGCATATAAATTTTAAAACTTACAAATCAAGGTTAAGAAAAATGACAAAATGTTCTGTCCTCTCACCTGATGACAGGTATACTTTCTAACAGCCTGGAAGTGTAGGTTCCTATTTAGAAATCTTGGATTCCCTGGGGGGTCCTGTGCCCAAATATAGCAAGAGAGAGAAAGGGAGGGAGAGAGAGAGGGAGTGAGAGAGCTCCCAGCAGCCCTGGCCACTGGCGTATGAATATCAAGGCTTCATACACAGACCCCACAATTGCCAGCTTTTTCTGATCATCTGAATTTAGGGTGGCAAGGCTCATGTCGGCCATAGAAGTGACCTTGAGGCTGTTTGGACATGAATTCAAGGGCTCTAGATTTCCAACACAGTCAATGGAAGGGATATACTTTGAGTGGGGTGGGGTTCAGTAGAGAACGGCAGAGCATGACACCCATACCAGGGTTCCTTTTTATCCAGGCGTCACCTGTGATACTAGCTGTAATACTAGGAAAAATTATTACTCTGGTTGTACTTGGGCAATTAGGTTTCATTTTATTACAAGGCTAGTTGAATGTGGTAATGAATAGAAAAGAAACCTTATACTCAAACACTTAGTTCACTTGCATTAAGTCAAAATGGATCAAAATTCCCTAGGTGCTACCTAGGCAAAGGGAAGGCAGAAATAAATGGCCACAGCAACACAGTAAATGCCAAGCAACTTGTCTTCTTGCTTCTGAAATGAAAACTGATTGTTTTTCCAAGAAAAAAAATCAGCAAGGTTTCACTTTTAGACTAGTAATGCCAATTTTGTGGCTTTGTTCTACAAGATTTTTTTCTTTTTTAAAATCTCAGATTATTATGGTGTACATAGGTCTTCGGTTACATAGTTTGCTTTTGTGAGGTTAAAGTCAGTGTTATGGGTAGGTCCTTCACCCAGAAAGTGTGCACAGTACGCATGCAATATACCTGTTGAGTGGGAATTTACCCATCCCCTTCTCCCCCTTTCCCCTTCTTAATTTTCATTGAGTTTTTCTTCCCTATGAGTATATACGTGTTGATTAACTAGTCCCAATTTAGTATTGAGTACATGGCGATGTTTGTTTTTCCATTCTTGTCTTTAGTCCTATCCAGATTGTTAACTAAAAAATATTAGATCTCCATCTTTTTATGGCTGACTAATATTCTATGATATATATATGCCACAGTTTATTAATTCATTCATGTACGAAAGGGCACCTGGGTGTTTCCACATCTTTGTGATTGTGAATTGTGCTGCTATAAACATTCTATTTATCCACAGGAAAAACTAAACAAAAATCAGACACAAGATCTGAAAATAGTTCAGGTAAAACGAGTGCTAAGCTTCTATTTCATTATTTTTCTCTTCTGAGCTCATCTATGTGCAACAGTGATCGTTAGGACCTTACAGTACTGATACTCTTCGTGCACTTGAAATTTCCTATTTTCTGACATAAATAGTCATGGCTAAAATTAAGTATATAAAACTAACAGAATGAAAAAATGACCTAGTAATGGATCCCTAAAAAAAAATCAGTGTAAATGCCTCCAACTTTAAGGACTAGAAACAAAAGGTAGAAAATACAGTTTGTGCATAATTATTTTGAAAATCCTTTAAAAATGATAAGTAGGAGACCTTTTCAAGTTGATTATGTACACTGTGGCTTCTCATAGGCTAAAGAATAAATTCAAATTTACTGCAATTTTCCTCATCCTAGTCTTTGACTTTCAGCTTCCCACATGTATAATAAGGTTTCTTGGCTTCACTTTAATTGTACTGTTCCTCTTGTTCTAGCTGCCAATGGGGACCTTGTTTGCTATGGCAAGGTGCTCAAGTATGATGGCTTAAAGTTTGAGCATAAATTTTAGAATCCTAAAGATCTGAGTTTGAATTCTAGCTCTTCCCTTGACAAGATATTTAACCTCTCTGGTCTCCAGTTTACTCATCTGTAAAATGGGAATAACAACAGTACCTATCCTGTTGGGTGTGGTATGGTTTAGGTGGATTAAAGGTGAAGGCTTACTACAGTTCTGGGCAAGGGTTAAACCTTCCATAGGTAATTAGCAAATTACACATGTCCTTGTTAGGGTCCTCAACCCTTCTACCCCCTCCTCCTACACCTCCCCCCCCTCTTCTCAGAACAAAAGGCCTACCGAACCCTGCACCAAGAGTTCCGTCAGAAAGACCCCAGCCCACCAGAACATTCCAGCAAGCTATGGAATCGTTCTTGCCCTACACCCACTATAAAAACAAGCCTCCACCACCTTCGGTGCAAGTGCCATCTTTGCCCAGACAGGTCTCTGTCCTTTCATTAAACTTGGCCTGAACCTCTCCTGGTCTCCTCTTGGGTACACAGCCGAACCCCTTTCAGTCTTTTTAGGGTTTGTGCCTCCCCTCCATTCCTATAGGCTCGTTTCTTGCTGTCCTCAGGAATTCTAATTTGCATTTCATAATGGCTGCGCTACACAGAGCTCTGTGAACTTGCTGCACACTCCCTTCCAGGTAGGATGGCAGGCTCCTAGTCACCTGTGAAGACCCAGGCAGAGACACGACCTCTGCAAGATTCTTCTCCTTGCTCAGACTCAGATGAGGCTCCCTCTTCCTCCTGCGTGCCACTTCTGTACATACCTTACCGCTTTCATAACAACATTTTGCAATTACCTAGTGTCTTAGCTCCCTCATAATCTAAAGGAGTTTCTAATGTTCACGTCAGAACTGAAGCAGGCAGCTACGTGGCCTTGACTGGACAGGGATGGAACAGTGAGGGCTGTCTCAGCTCCAGTGGCCTAGAATCAGCAGTCTTAGAAAAAGTAGAGAGACAGAGAGGTCTCAGCACAAACTGCTGAACAGAACTTGGTAATTTTCTGTACATTGATACAATTTCTTGGATTTTTTTCCCCAGGAAGCTGCAGAACCTCCTTGCAGCCCGGAGATAACTAGAGTGCCTCACTCTACCAGAATGTCCAGATAAAGGCAAGTGACACACCACGGCAGATTGTGGCCAAGAGCCACTGAGCCTGCACACAAGGCTGAATGAACAACATCAACCCCTGGCTCATTACAATGCTAAAATTCCCACTGTGGGGAGGGATTTGCTCACATTTTCTGTTCATGGGATGGTATGAGCTAGCGTGATTCCTCACTGTGCTTGTGCGCCCTGCACTTCACCCCAAACATACAAGGAGTGCGCTCCCTCTATGCGTTATTCATTGTCACCTCCGTAAACCCCCCTAACGCTGCTAATCTGGGATTGGAGGTAGCCTGTGCCTCCCCCTTCCAGTTGACACATCCTCTGAAATAAATCTTTTCTTCCTTGTCTCAGAATCGGCTTCCTGTGCAGCGAGCAACCGTGAACACCCCTTGTGGGTTCGTTAATACTCTTCCCCTGTAAAGACCCAGACAGAGACATGACTTCTGCAAGATTCTTCTCCTTGCTCAGACACAGATGAGGCTCCCTCTCCCTCCTCCGTGCCACCTCTATACATATCTGCTGCTCTTCCCCACTGTGAGAACTCATGTAGAGCAGCGGTCCCCAACCTTTTGGGCACCAGAGACCAGTTTCATGGAAGACAATTTTTTTCACAGACAGGGGCTTAGGGGAGCACACTGATTCTCATAAGGAGCATACAACTTAGATCCCTCCCACGGGTAGTTTCCAGGAGAGTTCACGCTCTTGTGAGAATCTAATGTTGCCGCTGATGTGACAGGTGTCAGATGTTGGTGGTGATGCCAGCAATGGGCAGCAGCTATAAATACGGATGAATCTTTGCTCACCTCCTGCTGTGTGTCCTGGTTCCTATCAGGAGGCAGACTGGTATCAGTCTGTGGCCTGGGGATTGGGAACTGTAGATGTAGAGGATGCAAAATTGGGGGTAACCCCTGGCCTTGCCTGGTGAGGATCACGGACGAGGGCAGAAGACTAAAGTCCAGTGCTCCCCTTTTCCCCCAGGACAATCAGTCCAAGGAGACCTCAGGGGCAGGGTGTTGGTGAGAGAGGGCTCAGGAAGGTCACTCACCAGTAGAGGGACCTGGGAGAGGCTGGTGAAGCTGTGAAGAAGGGAGACACGTGATGTGGGAACATACTGCCCTGGAATCTGGACAGAAAGTCCCCATCGACTCCACAGGAAGAAAGAAGCGCATGGCATTAGTAGGCCAATGAGAGGCAGGTCTTCTTAGAGGGATTCTTAGGAGCCTTTTCACTCCAGAACCTAGGGCAGCAGCCTGCAGGGGCATCTGGTGCCGTGGGCTTCTGTGCAACCCTGGCCAGGCACACAGACTGCCTGGTGGTGTGACCATGACCCAGGCCATGACACAGCATCCCTGGCTGACGAATGCAGCTCTGGTGTCTGGGGAATGGGGGCAGAGAAGGGCCAAGCCCAGCAGGAAGGGCGATCTACAGGTTGATGAGAATAGTTGAAACTCTCGATCATTCATGAGACTTCTCCCAGCATTTTTCTGGAGAGGCCCGAGGTCTGAGAAGTATGAGTTATTGCTAAGTCCAGATCGGCAGGCCTGGGGAGATACCCGCTGTGCCCAAGGTGTATGTCTGCATGTCCTCCCCTTTGAGACTCTTAGACGTACGCATCTGCTTACTCCCCTCTCAGGGTCCAGCACAGCACGGCCTACGGAACCATGCAGTAAATGTTTCTTTAGTTACCTGGAATCAAATCTTATCATGTGGCCCCTGAGCAGATGCTGGGCTCATGAAGCTTTCCTGCATGCAGGCTCTTCCCTAGCAGCCCAGCCTGTGCTTACTGCCTTTTCACTACTAATAAACATATTTCTTGATTTCTTTAGGGAAATTTTATTTTATTAAATTTTTATTGTATTTATACTGGACTATAATTATTAGTAATGTGTTTCCTATTTTCTTAGATGTTTTTAACTGCCACTCAAATCTTCTTTACAGCCTGGGCTAACGATTTACTGTAAGCTAATTATGACATACTGAGCTAGCCACGTCTATACTTAATAGCCCAAAGAAGAATTTGAAACTTTAGTTTCTATAGTTTTTGATTAGGTATCTTAAAACACTGAAACTTGGCCGTGTGTGGTGGCTTATGCCTGTAATCCTAGCACTCTGGGAGGCTGAGGCAGGTGATTGCTTACGCTCAGGAGCTCGAGACCAGCCTGAGTAAGAGTGAGACAGGGTGACCTACCAACTGGCCTACCACTGTCATGGGTGCTTGTAGTCCCAGCTACTTGGGAGTCTGAGGCAAGAGAACCACTCGAGTCCAAGACTTTGAGGTTGCTGTGAGCTGTGATACCATAGCACTCTACCAAGGGTGACAGAGTGAGACTCTGTCTCAAAAATTAAATAAATAAAATAAAATAAAATAAAATAAAACAAAACATTGAAACTTGCTGGTGGACTCCCATTGCCACTTTGATGACCTCTGAGAAAAAAACCATTGCTTCAGTGTGCCAAGAAAAGTCATTTCAGGTCAGGAGCGAGGCTTTATATTCAATGATGACAGGTGTCTTGCTGGCTGGATCCTTGCTTCTCAGATCTGGAAAGGAGCCTCTATGGTTTAGCTTCTTATACCCCAAGTTCTCCCCAGATCTGACTGAGCAGGCCAGTGTTACAGAACTAATTATTACCAAAGCCAGAAGCAGGACCTGTTTTGCCTCCACAATTATAAAGTTTAAAGTCATTCATTTTATGGTTAGAAAATCGTTTTTGTTGTAATAAACCGGTAAAACATACTTTGTCAAAGTCATGTCAATAGCTTTGAAGGAATTAAAAATCCATCCTCTCTACATCCACTCTAATGGTTCATATAGTGAGAACTATTAATATACATTCACAATAAAGGCTTCAATATCACAGTTCCGTATCTGTTTCCATTAGTTGTACACTAGGCAATTCTCTCCTGCTTTGTTACTGTAAAATAAGTACTCCAATCAAAATGAATTAAATAACTTTTCCAAGTTTTTTTTTTATGTGGCAAGGCCTCACTTTATTGCCCATACTGTGTGCATTGTTATGATCATAGTTCACTGAAGCCTGAAACTCCTGAGCTCAAGAAATCCTCTTGCTTCGGCCTCCCAAAGAGCTAGGATTGCAGGCATGAGCCGTCACACCTGGCTCCACGTTGTGATATTTAGAATTATTAGCAAATGCAGAGCCAGCTATGTATTCTTAGTAGAATAGCTGCTCTCTGGTTACTTATTTCAAAATTAGTAAACCTTAATGATATAGAGCACCTGGTTCCTTAGGTAACAGCCTCATCCCCTCCATCCTTGGTGAGCTTCTATCACTTCCTAACTTAAGAAGGGCAGGCAGTCAGAAGGGAATAGAGTCTACCACAAACGTCTGGTGCTTCTTTCTTGTATTGGTGTAACTAAGAACAAAAAGGAAATAGAGAGACCGACTTAAAGGCAAAAAAGCAGAGCATCTGGGGCCATAGAGTACGGAGACCTCAGGACTTCAGTGTCACTAAATAATAACTGATGACAATCATAATCACCCTCTGTCACATCAGGTTAATTGTCAGGTCAGTTGTGTCAGGTAGGATGTGTTTGTATTTTAGAATGATTTTCTACTAAAACAGGTAAAACAAAAATTAAAATATTCATATTGATGTTGCTCATATGACCTGAAAAAATTGGTCTATATGGAATAACATTCTTTCAAGACATTTATGGAATGTCTCTGATTACCTGAGATGTAGAATGCACGCCTATTGGCATGGTTAAACATAATGCTCTTAAAGTCATGGCTGCTTACAGAGTAGATCACAGACAAGACATTTATCACTGGTGTAGACAAACTTCACCCTCCTCCTATCTAGTGTTTCATAGAAACTGGGGCTCCAACAAGGGTAGTCCAAGGGAATAAAAGAAAACGCAAATTTATCTCAATTACTAATAAAACCAGTAAAAATGGCAGTATCTATTAATAGTTGGTTCTACCAGCAATGGCGTGCACAGGCAAACAAATCAACGTCAAGGACGTGTCTTTACCCATTAATTTCTTCTAGTTCCTTGGGCTGCTTTGTGGGTTAGATGGTAGCACAGGCAAGTCCCAGTCCCACATAGACACAGAAATAAAGACAGGGAATGTTGCAAGGGTCATGATTCTGAGTGTTCTGAGAAAGGAAATACTTACACGTTAATAATCTATATACACAAATACAATAATCCACATATGTTCTGTAATCGTTGTGCTTTGCACAATTTGAGAAGATAGCTCTAGAGGTAACTGATGATGATCATAATCATTCTGTCACAAAAGGTTTCTATTTGGTGAGTTCTTAATCTGGCTGGTGACTGCAGTTGCTGGGGAGCCTGGAGCTATTTTCAAAAATGCTCTGTCATGTGGTCAGTCTTGAAAACAATCTCTTCAGTCTTGCTGATGGCCCACAGTGGTGTCCAGGTCAGAGCGGGTCTCACTAAATGTCTGCGGAAATTAAACTCTGCCGGCACATTCATTTTTCACTTGCTTGCTGCTGTTCTAGGCTTTGACACCTTTCTATTATCTATTATTACCTTCTTTCTCCCTCTGCATGAGTGGCACTCCTCCCAACCTGCCATACGCATCTGTCTGCACTGGCAGTGAGACGTTTTGGTCCCTTAATAACAGGTAGTATTCAATAGGGTTCATTAGTGATGCTGATGGAACTAGTTAACAATTAAGCTGAGACACCCGAGTATCTTTATAAAAATACACGAAACAAGATAGAACACTGCTTATGTTTCCTCCTGGTCTCATATTTTATATATTTGTGGCAACAGTGCTAGCAGTTGACGAAAGAACATGCTGTCCCCAAATCCAAAACACGCCAGTGTGTAGTTTGCTGTAGAAGCGGGAGGCTTTGGAAAAACACTTTTATTTCTCTAGTGCTAAGAAAATCATGTGACATTACAGCTTCTTTGCGAAGGCTACAACATTTCCTAGGTTTCTGTCTGCAGTGGTCTTACATATTTTTGCTTATAAAAATTTTTGAAGATCTCCTTGCACATTTTAAAGCTAGCTCTCACTTTTTAATGTAAATTTATTAGCAATAATGAACACAGTATTTCAGTATGTTGTAGATATTAGCATCTAAAAATACAGCCTACTTTTAAATGCAGCAAAAGGAATTTAAGTATTGTATAACTGGGAAATTTTACATCATTTTTTCTTTTTGAACTCATATTTTTGTTCTACTCCCTATGTAAACATTTTTCCCCCCAATGCAGGCCAACTTTCTTAATCATCATTTTATATTTGTGTACATCCCAAACCAGTTCCTTGCCCCCTTTCTCCATATCTCATTAAATGGCGCTCCTATCTCCTGGTTCTCAAGACAGTAATCTGTATGTCATCCTTTCTCTAATCCTCCTCCCTCATCCCTCCCATCATCAAGTCCTTCTACCCCACCTCCCATATCAAGTCAAATCCATCCATGTCTCTCCAGCACCCCAGGGTCTTCTAGAATACTTGGAGGAAGTTTGTCAGAGACCTAAGGCCTGCTATGAACATCTAGAGGCAAAAGCCTGAGCAATTGAAATGCCATTACCCTAGGCACACAACTGGCCTAAAGTCCTGCTCAAAATGCAGCCAAGTGGGTTTATTTGAAGTTCCATAAATGGTGTTTTGCTTTTAAAATTGAAGAGATGTCAAATCAGAGTTATCTTTGAGCAAACAAGCCCTAACTGCCTCATTGCTTTAAGCTTCTAGGATGCTTTAGGGTAGCATTAGAGAGGAAAGGTATTATTTCACTAAGTTTTTTTTTTTTTTTTTTTAATCAGTTTTTTATGGAGTCAAGTGAGTTTCTAAAGTTGTAGATGATAGCAACTTGGGAGCTATAGCAAATTCTGCCATAAGGAACAAGGCAGCTAGGTGTGATTTGAATATATAGGTACCCTAGGCAGCTAATCAGATGCAGCCCAGCGAAAAATATAAAAAGATAAACTGTACAAAATCTTCTGCCCAGTGAAAGAAGCGGGGATATCACACTAGATCTAAATTCTTTGGTTCTCGTTCTGCTTACGTCCACCCCTTCTCTTACTACATCTGGCAGCATTGAACCCAAATCCTCAAGAGGCAAAATAAAGGATATTCAAATTTTCTGATCCTAGGACGTAAAATAATTTTACAATTGAACTTGATCATTCAGGGTTGTACTATTATTTTACAAACTTTCGATTGTTTTATTTTTATCCACAGAAAATAAAAACGTGTTAGCATGCAGATAAATGGAGTAGACTTAATTCACTAAAATTCATTCAGCAGAGATTCATTACACACTTACTGTGTACCAAGCACCATTTAAAGCACTGGGAGCCTGGTGTGGAACAAAGATCCTAGAGAAGAGGTGAGAAAGACACAAACGCCCTTTTCTTCAAGAAACTTAGTAAACTGATACATAACATGTATAGAACATTCTAGCAAGGGATGCTTCATCTGGTGAAGGTGACTGAAGGGAGGATATTGAAGTAGATGATGATGACAGCTGCCATTTATCAAACATTTCTTACATAACCACATTCTATGTTATTTTACACACACCATCTCACTTAGCTCTTAGAACAATCCTGTGATGCCAGAACTATTATCTCTAGTCTACACTTGTAAAATCTGACACTATGAGAGGTGAAGACAATGTTATATAGCCGGTGAGTGGTGGAGCCGGGATTTGAACTGAGTTCTGATTTCAGGGTTCAGCCTCAGGAGGCAGCTGTGCTATAGAGGCTGAGCATTTCCCAGGCTCCGCAGAGAGAAGATGCCCGCCCTGGGTGCAAGGTTATGCTCGAATTCCAAGATGGCTTTAATGGTAAGGCCCCTCAGCTATAACTAAAGTAAGCTGGTTATTTGTCAAAGGACAACTGAAAAGCTGCTCTTGCTCAGCTTCCCATCCATGGCAGGAGTCTGAATAAGGATACAGACTGTATGACTGATTCTCTTTGCCGATTTACTGAAAATTTAAAGCTCACCTAAAGATCCAGTGCAGTAGTACCAGGTCTAGGCACCTGTTCCCGCCAGACATAGACCTTCTCACTGCTGAGCTGGTTGCCCCTGACGTTTCTGCCGGGACCTTCCCACAGCTGAGCGGCTGCCTGCCTGGGACTCCGGGACCGTGCTGGTGATCTCCGCGTCCTCAGGGCCCCTCTTCCACTCACCCCGCTTTCCCTTACAATTTACATCCTAGATGACTTCTTCTAACTCAGTTCCTTGTCCTTTCACTCTTACCTTTCCCCACTAAAATGAGATTGTAAATGACCCACTGATTTTCAGTAAAGAAGATACGATTGCCTAATACACTTAAGCATTCCCTTGGGATCCTTCTTTTGAGCATTTGTCTTTTATAAAAGAGCAATCCCTTGGCCCCCTTTTTTCACAGTGAAAGTCCAGTCTAATGTGATGTGAGAGCCATGTGTGGGGCTGTGGAGGCAGCTTTGTCCGAATCCTCAAATCACACCTCCTTCTGCAGGGCACATGGATTGAAGCACATTTGCTCTCTTGGAAGATATTGTAGAGCTTAGGGTCTTTTTTTTTCTTTTGAGATAGGATCTCACTATGCTGCCCTGGCTGGAGTGCAGGGGCTATTTGCAGGTGCAGTCAAGGTGCTATGGCCTCAGCCTCTTGAGTAGCTGGGACTACAGATATGTGCCATTGTGCCCGGCCTGCACATTTTAAGATCAGAAATTTCCAAGGGTTGCGTTTCTAAATTACAGTGCCTTCAGACAGGATATGGTGTGCTCCATTCCTATGTCAGTCGTATCACCAGATGACTATTTTCTTGGTCTTTTGCTTTTTAACATGGTTACGGGAGTGCACAGGGTAGGAATGTGCGGACATTTATTATTATTTAACTTCTGCAGATATGGTTCTTTTGGGCAGTTTATAAAATGGAGAGAGGCACTTGTGCTTCCCTTCCCATCAAGCGGCATCCCACAGGGTCCGCATTTATAAGGTTGAACCCACATTCAAAAAAGGTTTAGAAGAAATCAGATCTCATTTACTCAAATATCAAGCTCAGGCGAGTCTTCATCTTCTTTTAAATCCTTAGTCTTAATTACTCTGTGACTTTCTGGACATGTCAGATATTATTTTATGTTTTAAGCGGCTGATGGTAACTCTGCCGTAACTTCAAAAGATGTAGCTTGTGTCAGACCCCTCTGTTTTGGGTAGAGGGTTACTGCGTGACCAGTTAGCTTTTAACTTGGACACTCAGCTGCATTATAAAACTTTTATAGATTAATTGCTCAGAAATAACTGGCACCAACTGTAATAGGTTTATTTCATTTTTTATCCTTACACAGGCTTTTACATGCATAGTGGGTGGTCCTTTAGAGAACTGAGCACTAGAAATAGTAGAAGGAAGAAATTTATATTGCTTAAACTCCATTATTTTATAAAAATATATTGCTGTTTAGAATGTATCCAGGGTAAAAAGGCTTTGAATGTTGAAATCCTTGCTTACAAGGCTGGGATGTGGTGGCTCATGCCTGTAATCCTAGCACTCCAGGAGGCTGAGGTGGATGGATTGCTTGAGCTCAGGAGTTCCAGACCAGCCTGAGCAAAGTGAGACCCCATCTCCACTAAAAATGAAAAAACTGGATCACCCTGGATGCCTGTAGTCCCAGCTACTCAGGAGGCTGGAGAAAGAGGATTGCCTGAGTCAGAGTTTGAGGTTGCTGTGAGCTCTGATCATGCCGTGGTAGTCTACCCACTCTACCTAGGGTGACAGAGTGAGACTCTATTAAAACAAAAAAATCCTTACTTATAACTATTAATAAGAATATAACATTAGCAAATTTTGAGATTCCAATTTTAGCAACAGACTAAATGTGTGTGTATGTGTACATGTATGTGTGTTTATCCTCTGTGTGCACATGTATACATGCTGTGCATGCACGTGGGTTGGCAGGGCTCCTGCCCTGAACTGTAGGGCACAACTCCAGGGGCACCCTCCACACTGATGTTTGTCAATGCTGACTCCTTTCCTGGGAGTTGCACTAGATATTACTGCCAAGGTCTTTAACAGAAGGCCTGGAATCTGCCAATACAATTCTTGCCTTGTCATGGGAGGTATTCAGATATGATTTTTCAATTCAGAGCATTTGAGAAGAGATGAAGACTTTCCATCCATAAGTTATCAATTTATGCTTTATTACTCCTCAGCACAGCTATTCTACTCCTTGACAGTCATTCCTGGTGAAGTCCATCTCTTTATTCACTCACAAAGCACCATGTGTTCTTGCTGCAAGTTAAAGTGAAAACACTGTCTTGGGATCCAGAATTGGAATTTGCATTTCCCTCTATATTGGTGCAGTTTATTTAGAAGAGTAGGTACCAAGGAGCCTTTGTAAGTTGTCCTAGGATTAACCACCAGTAATAATACTGGATGTATGTAGAAGCAAAAAAAAAAAAAAAAAAAAAGCCAATTAATGTAAATATGGATGCTGATAGAGACATAGACATAAATATATGTATGTTTTTCTCTGAGAATTTTAATTTTTGTTCCACTATAGAGAAATAATCAAATTCTCAGGGTGATAAAAATCTAGGCAAGAATGAATAACCAAACAGAGAAATGAATCCTGACCATTTTATGTGATACACAAAAATAAATTCCAGGTGGATTATGCTCTAAATGGAAAAGTAAAAACAATAAAGTTGAAAAAAAACAGTATCTTCAAATATTTGCTTAAAAAGAACAAAAAAAGGGGCAGCACCTGTGGCTCAAAGGAGTAGGGTGCCAGGCCCATGTGCCAGAGGTGGCAGGTTCAAACCTAGCCCTGGCCAAAAACTGCAAAAAAAAAAAAAAAAAATCCCAGATAAAATGGACTGCATTAAAATTAAGAAATTCTGTTCACCAAAAGATACCATAGATTGAGAGATTACTCACAATTTGCTACAAATGGTAATTATAATTACCTAATAAATATCCAAGAAGATCTCATACCAATATATATGAAGGACTCCTATAACCTAATAAGAAAGAGTCATTTAATAAAAATATGAGCAAAAGACTTGAACAGGCATTTTGTGAAAGCAGATATCCAAAATGGCCAAAAAACATAAAAATGGCATAATGTCATTAGTCATCAGTAACTTGGAAATTAAAACTCAATGTAGCACCATTATATTTTCAGAGGAATGGCTTAAATGAAATGACAAATAATGTCAAGAATTAGCTAAGTTGTCAAACAACTAGAATGCTTGTTGGTGGAAGTGTAAACTGGTACAACTGTTTTAGAAAACTGTTCATGATAGCGTCTCACAAAGTTAACCAATGACTCAGCAATTCCTACCATATACCCAACAGAAATACATCCATACATCGACTAGAAGACATATATAGGAATATTTATAGCAGTACTATTTGTCATAGCTTCACATTGTATATAACCCAATGTAACTGGAATTTCTTCCTGCCAGATCCTTGGTTCATTCTTTGACTCCAAAGACCACACAAGTAAGCGACAGGACTGAGCTTATTGATGGATATAGAGATAAAGGGGGAAGAAAGTCAAAGCCTTCAGTAAGCCACAGGGGACAGTCAAGTGGGTAGCTCATCAGGGTCTTCTGTCTAGGGCTTTATATATTGCTTATCTTATCCTGTTGGCAGAGGGCTCTGGGGAGATGGAATGTATGTCTGGAACATACTACAATTGGCCAGGGGCCTGCAAGCAGAAAATAATTTTAAAAATGCCATGGTGGAGAGGAATGTGGTCTTTGCAGTCCTTGCTGCAGGTGAGGCAGTAGGATGTGGCTCTTGCTCCAGGAAGGACAGCCAGGATGAGATACTGATCAAGCTCCTTTTTTTTTTTTTTTTTTTTTAATGACTTTGTTTGTGCCCAGAGAATGTACCCTAGAAAGGGTCTGTTTAGGTCTAGAGATGGGGGTCTGGGCCCAGGCTTGTGTAGATTCTTCACTCACATTTGTTGATTAGTACCTAGCTGAAGACCTGAGGGGACCTCTGTAGATTCTGGAATTCTCTCTCTTTTCTTGTACTCTTCCCCATAAGTTCTTGCTACCTGGGACTTGCAACTTAATCTTCTCACTCAGGGAGACTGCTGCGTCCCCCTGCACCTGGTGCTGCTCCCTGGAAAGTCCCTCCCGCAGTAGCTGGAACAATCCTAGTGCTGCTGTGTGTTTCCCTCTTCTGTTCCGACTGTGCTGTTGGGCCTGATTCTCCATATTTGAAACCACTGTCTCATGTATTCTGTGTTTTCTCAGTTGTGTTAGGCAGGAATACATATCCAATTTTTGTTCCTCCATCTTGGTCAGAAGCAGAAATTGCCATGACCTTTTAAACCTCCTGTGTCAATCTTTGTACAACTCACTTAACTCGCCATGTGATGCCCTCTGCCACTTGAACAGTGGACTATTGCAATTTTGTGTAACTACTCTTCCTATCCTCAGGCTCTGCTCCTTGAGATTCACTCTCTTGTGACAGTAATTTTTATACATCACGGCTTTTTTCAAAGCCAGCGAAGGGTCCCCTTTGTCCACAGGATACAATTCATATTCCTAGTCTGACATGCAAGACCCTCTACAATCTCTCCTCCATTTCTCCCTTCACATTTACGTTTAATTTCAGCCAGGCTGAACCAGCAGGACTTACCAACATTACCCACACACCACAGCCTCATTGCCTTACGTTTATTCACCTCAAGAGAAACCCTCTCCTTTATGCCTATTCAAATTCTACCCATTTCCAATAATAAGCTTAAGTCTCACTTCCTCTATAGATCCTCTAAGACCATAGTTCACAAAGTCTTCTATAATTTTTTGTTTTCATTGCCCCAATTACCATTTTATCTGCCAATTAGCTTCATTTTATTTCTAAAAATTAAGTTTTCATAGGCAAGTCTTATATTCCTCACCAGATGACATTTCTCTTGGCATGAAAAGATTGTCTCATACATCATTGTCCACGGCTGATGGCTGTGCTGTGTGTTTTGTAGCTCATTAAATATTTCCTGGGCATTTTCGTTTTTCTTGCAGTTTTTGCCCGGGGCTGGGTTTGAACCCGCCACCTCCAGCATATGGGGCCCGCGCCCTACTCCTTTGAGCCACAGGCGCCACCTTCCTGGGCATTTTCTATCCTATTCATGTTCTCATACTAAAAATGCAAATGGAAGTTTCCTATTCCTTCAGTTTCACAAAGCTTCAAGATAGTGGAACTTTATTCCCTAGAGTTCTCACCTCCCTGGCCATGTCCCCATCAGAGGCGATCAATCTCCAGTAGCCTCACACATGGGGTGATTTTACCACAGGCCGAGGAATGTTAGCGAAACATTGCAAAAGCATCCCAGCCCCTCCCCAGGTCCAGACTGGCCTGACACCTGGAGATCTGGTGTACACATACTGACCAGCTTTAACCCTAGAGAAGCAACAACTTTTCCATCCTCTTTTGACAAAGATTCTCTGCTTGGCCAAACTTCAGTTAGGCTCCTAAGCCTTCTCCAGGTTCATCTGTCCACTTACTCGTAAAATTCAGATTTAGCAATGAATCCTACGAAGTTGGATTAGTAATAACCATCCCCTCCCATCCTCAACAACCGATCACCCTCCATATCTGATCAGGTTTCTCCTCCTCCACCATCCCCCAAATGATATTTGACCATGGCCTGTCTTCAGCAAGGATCCTGTTAGGTCAGTTTAGGCAGAATACCTCTGACCCCTGAGGTTTCCTCTTAGTAATTTCTTACTTGCTGCCCCCCATCCTGCCCCTTTGGCTTAAATTCCCACTTCCTTGTGCTGTAAATGGAGTTGAACTTAATTTCTCTATTCCACTGAGAGACCCTTGGAGTGGTCCTGAAACCTATCCCAGTGGCCTTGAATAAAGTCTCCCATACTGTCCTGTAATAAGTATCATTGAACTTTTTTTTTTCTTTAATACTCATGCCATGTTGACACCAAAGAAGCAGGATCTTTTTTAGCTGGGTATCTACATATGTCTCAAACAACTTCTAGTACTGTAAGAGAATGATTTTCTCAGCCATTTTCCTGATGGCTAACAGTGGCTAACATGTTTTAATTTGTGACACACATTTAAAGATGAGAATTGCTAATTCCTGTGGTGTTATAACAGCTCATGGTGCTTGTAAAAACTCCCCAGGTGCCATCTCATGATCCCCTCCTAGTTCTGTCTTAGTTTGTGTTAGATACCACCATCTCCTTGAGTTATCATGTTAAGGAAGTGACCAAAGGTGCTGGTTTTTATTGAGCTGTTCTTTCTGTCTGGAGTGTTCTTCTCCCACACACTGGCACAGTTTGCTCTCTCACTTCATTCATAGCTCTAATCAGTCGCCATTGACAGGACTGGGCTTGCACAACCACACCAGCTAAATCAGCACTCCATCCTCCCTTTCATTTCCACCTCCTTGTTGAGTTTCATCATAGCACTTACAGCCACTGATAGGCCTGTGTGCTTAGAATAATGTCTAAGTAGGGGCTCAAAAAAACACTTATTAAATAAATGAACGTCTAGAATGCTTTTTCCTTGGTCATTCTCAATTAGGAAAAAATTTCTCATGTTCTGTTAATACACATCTCTTTGATGCTAGCACAACATTATATCACCCCCTTCTCATCTCTGACCTCTGTCATCAGGCAGTCCCTGAGCCCACATTATGGCTCAGCTTGACAATCTGAATGACGTCACCAAGCCAGAAGATGAAGCCATTAAGATCTTTGTTCTTTCTTTACATTGTCCCCTTGGCTCAGCTGCTATCAACCATCTGTCAGTAGATTACTCAACTTTCACAAAAAACCTGGTCCAGCATAAACTAACATTTCAAAAAGGCCATTTATTTACATGTACATGCAGCCATCCATTGTTGTAATCCTTATTATTAATATTTTAAAGAAAGAAGAAATAACTGCACACGTCTACCTGGAGAGGAGCTAGTGGGGAAAGCAGAAATTATGAGCTTCTGGGCTTTAGGGATTCTTCCCTGGCCAGCCTCAAACCCATTCTAGATGGCAAGAGAAGACTGTCAGAGCCTTTGCTTTGTATTTGGGTCTCTCAAGTAAAACTGTAATAAAACAAACCACAGCATTATTCATTTTGTGTTTACATGTTTAATGGTTGTGCTCCAAGCTGGGATTTTCTAATTTCCCACTGTCTGAAAGAACCCTTTACGAGCCAAGGTTGTTCTTAGGGCTAAGGCCAACCTCAGCTATGGAGTCGATTTATGGACACAAGTTAAACACATGAGGGGAGAGGTTAGGAGTCGCTTCTCAAAAAATATAAAAGAAATCATAAAACTTAAGAGATTAGGGGATGGGAAAATACATAGAACTGATTTTACATGTTCAGTGTGGGAGAGTTCAGAGATAGAATTCTAAAGAACCAAATTCAGCTAAACTAATTTCCGCTATGTAATGGAGACGCATAATATTTACTTTAAGTCTGAGGCCAAAAGAATCTCCTGGTCTAACTGAAGTTAGCTGCAGCAACTTCCTTAGAAGCAACATCTTAACTTCAGTGATAAGTTAGCACTTCCAGGAAGCAAAATAGCAAATTTATTGGGATAAATAATAGGAATCTCTTATAGATTTTTCTCCTCATCAAAAAGAACCAGGTATTGTCAAGCTTCCCAGTTCTGAGCCACCTCGACAACTGGGCTCCCCTTAGATACCTACCTGTAGGGTGATAAGCCACATGTTGTAAGATACGATCCAGGACTATTCTCTGGGTTTTATGAAGTCATAGCCTGGCGTATCAAGAGCAAAACAGTGAACCTGGAGTTAGAGGCCTGGCAGGATGAGGGAGGGACCTTAAAAAGCAAGTGTACTGGGGTCTGGCAGACGTGGCCTAGGATACTATTTTAGTGGCTTACCAGCCCCATGACATTTTGCAGATGTCTCAGCTGCTCCGAGTCCCTGCTAATAGGGCTATGAGTTATAAGAAGCCAATATGGAAACACGGAACGTACTTAGTGCCCTGCCTAATGTGTAGTGAGCCTACATTTAATAGGCTGCTCTATATGGTTGCCTGTCATTGGTCCTGGGTCTTTCATTATATATTATTGTGGTGTTGGAGAAGTCATTTCACTTCCCTAAGCCCCAGTTTTCTTCACTGTAAAGCAAAGGTAACATTAACAGCTGTCTCCATTCCAGAGGATTACTGTAAAAAGTCAAGTGAGGAAATGCAGCTTAGTGACAGAGCAAACTGTAAAGCGTGATTCAAATGCAAGGTTCCAAGATAGAACATCGGTCCTATATAAGGCGTTGGAATTCCTGAAATGGAATAGGTAACAGCTGTTAATTTTATTAAAAGCCATCATTTGGCGTGCCCTGTGATGTCCTGGTTGTTTTACTTTATGAAAGACAGAGCAGATTTAAAGAGAGACTAGGAGGGGAAACCAAAATTGCCAAGGGGACAGAGGACGTGCAGGTTGACCCGATGATTCAAGTCTAGAACATAATAAATATCTGGGAGCACTGACTCCAGAATTGGTTTACAGATCAATGGGATCAATGTGGGCTCCTCCAGTGAATGGAGCAGCTCTTGATTCTTTAGAGAGAAATGCGGTAGGGAAAATACAAGGAAATACCCCTTACTAGTACAGCAATCAACTCACAGGCCTCATTTATCCAAGATTTAAAGCCTAGAAAACAGCTCCTGTGGTCTTCATATGCATGTGTTTATTAATGGAATCCTATTTCAGCCTATATTCTTAACTCGGAGGCCTGTGTCAAAGAAAACACCGCTGTGACGACTTCAGAGTACACCGCAATCTAGAAATTCTTTCTTGTCCCATCTTCCTTGGCACTATATACTTCTCCCCTAGTTTTAGTTTGTGTTTGTTTGCATGAACAAATAAATAAAAGAATAAATGATTCTAACATTCCTTTATTTATATTCCCATTCACTCACCAATCTACCCACCAACTCTAGAAGAAACTCCTATGATCCTGGCACTGTGGTGGACATTGGGAAGAACACTTTATTTATCTTATTTTTAGAAAAGATAGAGAGATAAGATTCAGTGATGAAGTAGGCTCCCACAGACGAGTATAGGTTTCTTATATTTGAATATAGTTTTCCATCCATTGTTGTAATCCTTATTATTTTAAAGATCTTGCTCTTAATGTCAACTCCTCTATGGAGTATTTCATAATCCCATCTACTAAAATCCACCAAAGACTCAATGGACTCTTCTAACTTCGTGCTTTGGAAGTTACTCTCATGCCTAATAGACATACCCACATCAGCACACACCCCCATTCAGAATTTTGCTTAAGCTTCTTTAGTGGAGGAACTGTACATCTTTGTATTTGGAATGTTAATCAAATTCCATCACATGTAATTGGGTAGGTCACTGGTCCTTTCTGGATAGAATATTCTCATGTTCTTATCAATTGCTAATATATCAGAGGTTCACATACATATTTAAAGTTGTCAATGGAAAAAATAATTTGGAACAATATGATCATTAACTATAACCACAAATTATAAGCTTAAAAAATACACACGAATAATTATTACCACATCAAATAACCTTAATATGTCAAGAAATGTGCTTCCAACAATTGATTTGAGACGTGTGGCATTTTCAGTCACACATTGAAATGAGCACATCCGTGCTTCTGCAAATGTGTGTTATTTAAACCACAAATACTGAGTGAAACAATATTAGGATTCAGGAGTCAGAAGTTCTGAAGCTAGGGGCCCTATGAGACTCACAAAAGCAATAGAAACAGCTGTATCAATGTGAGGAGCTGACAGAGGGCACATCAGGAGAGGACATATTAGAAAAGGATATTGGAAAAGGAACATTAGAAGGGAATTCTTATCAAGTTAAAAAATACCAGTCAGAAATAGTGAGTCAGCCGTTTTTTTTTTAACTTTCACCCTCAATACATTTTAACTTTTGGATGGATTGCAGGGAATATATCACATTACATATTCAAATATGGGAGATATTTTAAGAGACAATGAAATGCCTGTGAATATAAACTCACGACAGCAAATTTAACTTTCCTACACAGTTGGCATGGTGCGAATTTATCTGTGATAGGTTTAGCATACAAATCAGTTTTCCTATAAAACACAATGAGTGACTAATGTCTAACTAAATGGTACCCCCTGAAGGATAAAACTCCGTACATTAATTTGAAAATTAGATTCTGGTAACTGCAAGCATTTATCACTTTTTCCCCTTTTTGCTTAGAAAAACAAAAGGGAAGCTCTCAAAAACAAAGAAAACGAGGAAATTTACACATGAACCAGTATCTGTCTCTTAATTTCCTAGAAGGAACACATGTCAAACAGAGTCAGGGCTACGGAATTATGCAAGTACATAGCCTGTGATCATGATTAGTGGTGCCCGACAATATCTGCCTTCCTCTCCTCTCCTGGCTCAGTACAGAATATATTTTTCAGCTCTCTTAATCTAGGTGGCTCTGGGAGACCAGTCTGGTCAACAGTGTGTGGGTGGAAGTGATGTATGCCTCTTTTAGGCCTGGTCCCTGAAATTGCCCTTGGAATCCTCTTTATCTTCTCTTTCCCCATTTGCTGACATGTTCAGAGGATCTTCTGCAAGACTCGGAGGCCTGAGAAAGTGGCGAAATATGGAAAGGGCCTGGACCCCGAATGACCACTGGGACAGAGCACTCCCAGCTCCCATCAAACTGTCCTGAGCAACAAACAAACCTTTGCCTCAACCTTGGTGGAAATAAATTCTCTACTTATATTAAAAACAAACAACCAAAAACACCTTTAGCATTCTTCATATATGTCTGTGAATATTATGCTTTGTAATATTTAAATTCAAGATCTAAACATCTCTATTAAACATCTTACCAACTTTCTTCACACACTTATTCTTTTTAAATACCTCTATCCAGAACAATGAAATGCAGAATGGACTTCAGGGAGTTAGATTTTAGTGAAAATAACCAAGTATTAATACAAGCCCATTTTAGAAGGTGGCTAGTACCTGCAAGAGTTATCTGTATGAGATAAACATTAATAAATTAAAACTAAATCCCAAACAGTTAGTACCAGATGCTTTTTTGGTTGTCAGAGAATAATCCCTTATGAATTATGCTGGAGTTGTTGAATTAAAATATCTTTCTGTCCTAGCAGTTCCCAGTGAGGGAATGAAAAATGAATTTAAAGAATAAGAAGAGTGGTGAAACTTGAACACGATGAAGGCATATTTCACTTGTTAAAGTGTGAACTGTGTTCTGGCAGCTGTTTGAACATAAAATTTCCCTTCATGAGTCTAACATAACACATTTCACCATTATACTATTTTTATTGAAGCTTCTCTATAAAATGTTTTAATGACCATTAGGAAGCAATTAAGATTTTTAACAGCAAAGTTTATCTTTCTTGCTATAATCTATTATGTATAAATCATATCTTTATTCGCTATATTATTTTAAAAATGGGCATAGTAAGCTATTTTTCACTGAAGCTGGTATCACAGAGAAGTGCTGACCCTTAACTGATAAGTTTATTAAGTGGCCACAGGAAACATGGCCCTATTAATGGAAAGTTAGTGTTATCTCTTCACCATTAAATCACAAGTCTCCATAAAAGTGTTGACCTCTTTGCTTCAAATTGGGGCATAGATACTCAGAGCAAATTAATACTCAAGGTAGTTCATGCTATAATGTCAGAGATGTTATAAGCCAATAACATGCACGGTGGTAAAAGTAGATATATAGTCACTAAGTCATACCAATTAGCATAGACCCACAGGCCCAGGGCACAAAGGACCTTATTCATGCAAGCAGAAGAGAAATCTGAATAAAAATTCCAACAACGCCTCAGAACACCACTATCTCTAGTTATTGTCCATGGCTAGTTACTAAGGCTGATGGCTACCCAATAGTAAAGTATTAGCTAATGTGAAAAGACTGGTCTCAACTAGGAAAATAGCTGTCTGGTGAAATTCTTTCTGTTTTCCACTCAGCTTTAGCAAACTGTGTGACCTCAGATTACTGTTCCTTTATTCCTTAGCGCTATCATGACGGAACAAATGATAGTTAAAGTGGGAACTATGTGCTGACAGCTGCTCAAACATATAATTTCTGAACAATACTCAGAACTATTATTAGGGTTCTCCCCATGTAAATTTCTTTGGGAAAGCCAACGAACTTAGGGAGGGCTGCTTTCAATCCCCTAAGTGTATAAAGTACCAGAAAGAACAGAAACTCGTAGAATGTAAAACACAAAAGCTTGACCTCTGATTTTTGGAATTGGTGGGAGAGGAGGCCTGGCACATGGCAAGCATCAAAACTTTGTGGTTGAATGGGTAGTGACCTAAACTGAATCCTGTGTGCCCCTCAATTTTATATGGTGAAATCCTTCCTCCCAGTGTTAGGGGTCTGTGGGGGGTGGATTAAGTCCTGGGGGCAGAGCCCTCAGGAATGGGATCAGTGTCCTTCTGAAAGAGGCTCTGGAGCTGCCTCTCTTCCTCTGCCATGTGAGAGCAGTGCGAGAAGACTGCCCTCACCAGCCCCTGAATCTACTGGCCCCTTTACAGCTTCTAGAATTGTGAAAAACAAATTTCTGTTTCTGTTGTCTGTAAGCCATCAGTCTGTCATAGTTTGCTAAAGCAGCACAAATGGAATTCGGCAGAAGAAGCAGCAATTACTCTGCACTTACCAGCAAGGCATCTCCATGTCAGCGGGTGGGAAATAAATTGCACTAGAATTCCAGAGCCTTCTACCTCAGTGAGATTTCTAAGGGTCTAGAGGTGTATGCCATATTGAGATGTCCGTACTAAGGTAAGATGGTGTGGGCTTCTTTGGACTTTGGTAGCAACATACTCTTCATTTGGGTGTATTACTCCAGCCCATTTACCAAGTGATCCCTGAAGCTCTTAGCTTTGAGTGGGGCACAGAACAAGAGAAGGTTCTGCCAGAGGTCCTGGCTGCTGGTCAGCTGCTCTGCCCCATGATCCAAAGGTGCTTGAAGTGTCAGTGACAGAGATGCTGTTCAGAGCCTTGTGTGGATCCCTGTGGGTGAGTAGAGGCCTTCAGGGTTTTACAGCGAGGCCCTGTCATTATCTACAGATGACTACTCTCCTATGAGACACAGCTTTTGGCTTGCTACTGGGCCTTTGTAGAGACACATCACTGACCATGGGCTGGCAAACTACCAGGCCTGCTTTACAACTGGTTATTCAAGGTATGCAGGCACCACATGAAAGTTGATACTGCAGCACACCCCTGTCTGGTTCATCCCCAGAGGACAGTGGTGAGGGGAGGTCCTCCTATTGGGTAGAACCATGAGAACTGCATCTAGTTGTTCTTTTTTAGTTGGAGAGAAATAATTGCATATGTGATTATAACTGATTCATGAGCCAGTGGTTTGGCTGGATGGTCAGGAACTTGGAAGGTACGTGATTGGAAAATTGGTGACAAAAATATTCAGAGAAAAAGAGATTTGTGAATAGACATCCCTGAATGGGCAAAAAAATGTAAAGATATGTGCATTGCATGTGAATGCTTACCAAAAGGTGATCTCATTAGAGGAGGATTCTGGTAATCAAGGGTATAGGATGTCCCATTCTGTGGATACTAATCAGCTTTTTCCCCAGCCACTCCTACCATTGCCCGATGGGTTCAGGAGCAGAGTGGCCATGGTGGTAGGCATGGCAGTTATGCAAGAGCTCAGCAACATGGATTTCCACCCAGTAGGACTCACTGGACTACAGCACTGCTGGGTGCCAAGTCTGACAGCAGCAGAGATCAACACTGAGCCCTAACATGGCACCATGCCCTGAGGTGATCATTTAGCTAGGTATAAGATTGACTATATTGGACAACTTCCATCATGGAAGGCACAGCATCTTGTTCTTACTGGAATAGACACTTACTTTGGATATGCAATTCTCTTCCCTGCAAACAATGCTTCAGCCCAAACTACCATCCTGGGACTTACTTATAATGCCTTATCCACTGTGATGGTCTCACATAGAACATTACTTCTGATGCAGGAGCTCAACTTCACAACAAAAGAATTATGGCAATGGGCCCATGCTCATGGAACTCACTGGTCTTACCATGTTCCCACCATTTTGATCACCAAGGGAAAATTGGACTACTCTCCACAACAGAGGCAAGAAGAGTAATTCTTTTAAAGTGCACTTGGCATATTCACCAGAGTAACCATAATTTGGGCTACAAAACAAGTCACAAAAGAAGACATATAATTTGAATAAACACTTCGTAAGACATACATAATTTGAGGAGATACTCCACAAAAGATATATGAATGCACATACAAGTATGTATAAGAAAGCTCAAAGTCATTGATCACTAGTCAGTGATCGCTATACACACACCAGAACAGCAGATATTTACAAAAGATGAATAGTACTAAGGGTTGGAGAGGGTCTGGGGCATCATGGAAATGCAAAATGGTAGCACTACTTTGAACAGTTTGAAGTTTGACAAAGTCTTGCTGTGTTTAATGTACACTTATCATATGGTCCAGCAATTAATTCTACTTCTAGATATCTACTCAAGAGAAATGAAAGCTTACGTCTGCACAAGTGTGTGTACTATTCAGAGCAGCATTATTCATCATAGTCAAAAATGGGAAACAATGCAAATGTCTATCACCTTTTGAAGGGATAAGCAGAATGTGGTATACCCATGTAATGGAATATCATTTAGCAATAAAAAGGATTGAACTGCTAAAACAAGCGACAAATAATACAAATGACTTATAAAACCTTCTGCTAAGTGAAAAAGAGTAGGCACAAATGCTACATACTGTATATTTCCATTTATATGATATTCCAGAAAAGGCAAACCTGTTGTGACAGAAAGTAGATAAATGGTTGCTGGGACCAAGAAGGGGCTAAGGATTGATGGAAAAATATCCCATGATATTATACTTTATGAGTATAAAAATGTTCTAAAACTACATTGTGGTAGTAGTTACCCAAGTAAATACGTTTACCCAGCCTACTGAGCTAAATACTTACATTGAGTGATTTTATTACATGTAAATTATACTTTAGTGAAGCTGTTAAGCCTACACAATCCTATGAGGTAGACATTACTCCCACTTTACAACCAAGGAAAGAGTCTTAGAGAGATTGGGTAATTTGTTAAAAAGTAAGCAGCTGGCCACTGTCAACTCCAAGCCCATGAGGGTTGTGCTGTTCCACACACTTGTAGGCGTGTGGGAGACACTGGGAAGACCATGAGGATAGTGAGAGCTCCTAGGGACAGCAAACTCTACTGCCATGGAGCTGCTGCCCTTGACAGAGATGATCTGTTGCCAGAAAGATAGGAATGAGTCTTGGGCTGGAAGCACTGTTTAGAGATTTCTGCTGCTCTTACAGGCAACGTGCCTTCCTGTAGACAACCAGGCAGGCAGAAGAGAGTTAAAGTTCTGGCTTTGCCACTTAATAGTTATAAGACCTTCTTGAGGCCATTTAACTTCTTTCAGCCTTAGCTTCTTAGTCTATGAAAATGACACAAAGATGAACTACTTCATCTTTATTAAATGAGATATATGACATAAAGAACCAGAGCCTTAGTAGACACTCAGTGAAAGTAAATTCCCTTCCCTTTTCCTTCTTGAGGGAAAATGCGCTCAGTTCCACCACTTCCTAACCAGATAGACTGAGATTACTTTTTAAAAAAATGTTTTCTTACTGGGGAAAAATAAATAGAAACTTTTCATCAGGCACTTTATTGAGCGTTAGAGTAACCTGGCCCACAAATTCTACTCAGAATGTTGTAGTCACAGAAAAAAAAAAATTAAACTCATTTATTTTTATAATTATTTCCTTCCCTTATTTTATTTCTGTGAAATCTGATATCTAAAACTCTTAATGTTTCTGTGTTTCAATAAAAATCAGAATAAGGTACATGTGTCTGTCTGTATAACTTACAAGTACACAAAAGAGCTTGCATTATTTGAATCAGGGTTATTTGGCAGCAAGAAATGTGTGAAACCATACAATGGAATTCTAAATGACTATATCAGAAAAATCAAATGTTTATTCCATTAGCTGGGTAACTGTCACGATAGGAAAAAATCTATAACTTTGAAAAATTTTTTATCAATTTTCGAGATCAAACTCAAAGATCCCAAAGTGCTTTTTTTTTTTTTTTTAAATCTATTATTATTTGACTAGGTAAAAATGAACGCTTTCCATCTTCATTATGTTGTCCTGTATGCAGGTCCTCATGCCTGGCTATGCATACAGAGAGCCTGGGATGCTGTAAAATCTGTGCAGAGATCCAGGGCCCTCGCACCAGAAATGACGACTTCATAGGACAAAGGTAGGACTCAGTAACTGGTGGTTTGATTTCCTTTAAGTAAACCACTCCTGGTGATTCTGGTGTAGGTGATTCTAAACTATACTTAGCTCATGTCCTCCCTAGTTAACTAGGTCCTCTTTTCCCAGGCAAAGTTCCTGTGATTATTTTAGTTCAGGATTCTCCAGGGTGCTCTTGGGATATTATTTTGTGTTATAAAATAGGCTTCACAGTCAAGTAAGTTTGAGAACACGCTCTACATAGTACTCTGTCTATAATTATATCCTAATTTCTACTCGCTGTATCAATCAACACAAATCAATATGTTTTCCTATCCTAGGTTTGTAATGAATAATTGAGCATTTTCTCATTTTAGTGCCTGTTTCATGGGTAGATCTCCTCTCTCCAACTGGATTTGTAAGATCCTGGAGACAAGTGTGTATTTGGTAAGTCCTTTCTGAACACAGGGCTACCTGATTCCAGTTATGGCCTGGGAAAGGCAAAGATACTTATACACAGGTTGTTGTTGTTGTTATTATTATTATTATTATTATTATTTTGCAGTTTTTGGCCAGGGCCAGGTTTGAACCAACCACCTCCGGTAAATAGGGTCGGCACCCTACTCTTTGAGCCACAGGTGCCGCCCTACACAGGTTATTTTAACTAGCTTACATCACAACAAAATTAGTTGGGAAAGGCAAGAATGGTACCCAGAAGTCTACTACTAAATTCTAGGTCTAGTCCCTTTTTGTTTCTTGAATGTGACCTCAAACAAAATTCTAGAGGAAACCACACCCTGGAAAGTCCAGAAGCTCATGGCAGGCCACTATTCATAAGGTAAAGCAATACAGGACCTTAGAGAATTGAAAGAGAAAAGGCCTGGAAGCATGGCCTGGTGTCAAATGCTGCATGGCTGAAATGATTGTTCCTAAAGGCTGTATCTTTATGAGTTCTGGCCATGTGGGGCAATACAAAAGTAATAAAAAAAAAGGGGGGGGGGGAGTTAAATTAGAAAAACAGGTAAAAAATAAAATTTCACATATAATTTTAAGTCTAAGTAGGCTTATGACCTAAAAATTTAAAATAATATTACATTCTTAATTGAGACAGAAGAGTTTCAGAGATTAGTGAATCCTCTAAAATTGTATGTAAAATTCTATTGATATCTGTATTTGGGGGAATACAATATTTGGGTACTTAATATTCATCAGAATCACAAAGGGAGGCATTAATCTTTGGTCTAAATATTATATTTGGCTCATACAAGCAGGAGATTGGCAAAACCACATTTTAAAATATATTTCTGCAAACAACATTTTTGAAGTCCGTTTTAAACATTCTAATATAATAGCTTCGAATGAGAGCTACTTTGTACAGACCTGAAGCTCTGATCCATTTGCTGGTTTCTGGAGCAAGATGTTTATGTTTCCTTAAACTGGCTTACTGAGTAATCGTGGTTAAAAGTTGAGTAGCACACATTCTTTCAGTTTCATACCTACCAAGGAGTTTATAAATTCTGAAAGAAAAATGATTGACTCCAAACCGTACTTGCTAAGCTAATGTAAATCCTTGTCCTGAATCAGTACAGCCATTCTCTCCTATAAGCACTGGGTGACATGATCTCAGACAAAGGAAGTCTTTTGCAATGCGTGGGTTTGGAAAGGAGGCATAAGTCAAAGGATGCTATAATTCATTTTGATGTTTTGGTGAGACAAATGAAACATTTGAGCTAAAATCCCAGGTTTAAATCAATGTACTGTAATCAATGAATGTATAGGTAAAATTGGAGAAATTTTCTCCTAAAGATGATTTTTACAGCGTGGGTCATCTGTCTTCATCTTTCCTCACAGCAACTTGGGTTGGGGTTTGCAGTAAATATATATTTACTGCTCTAAACATGAAATAATTGTGAAAAGAAATAAACGTGAAAAGAAAATGTGAAATAATTTTGTTTCCAGGGAGCTGCATTTTATATATTGTTAGATGAGAAGGACTAGATCCCAGAATTTATTTTGGTAGCTCCAATAACAACGTGCTGGCATTCAAACACAAAACTCTGACCCCCAACCAGAGATTTATTTCTATATTTTTCAACTAACCTTCTTAGGCCAACAGCACATAAAGTCAAGACCAACAGCTGGGAACATACACATAGTAAGAATATTAGAGACATCATTGTATACTTAATATATAATAAGTACAGACACAATGTAATTATTTCTTCACTTTGGGTGAAAGGTATCCCTGCCATGTGATCTCAGAGAAAACATGGTATAGTACAGTGGTTCTCAACCTTCTTAATGATGCAACCCTTTAATATAGTTCCTCATGTTGTGGTGACCCCCAACCATCAAATTATTTTTGTTGCTACTTCATAACTGTAATTTTGCTACTGTTATGAATCATAATGTAAATATCCAATATGCAGGATGATCTTAGGTGACCCTTGTGAAAGGGTCATTTGACCCCTAAAGGGGTCACAACCCACAGGTTGAGAATCCCTGTTATAGTAGAAAGAGCATGAAATTTTTGTTTTGCCTTCTTTTTAAAAAAAATTCAGATTAATATGAGTGTACAAATGATTAGGTTATATTGTTTGTGTTTCTGAGGTAAAGTTCAAGTTGTAGTTGAGGCAGTGGAGCCCTTCATCCTGGGGGTGTGCTGGACACCCAGAACATGGAGTTTGAAGTTAAATACATTCACTCACTTAATCCTTATTTATGTCTTTATTACAGGTCCATTTTGTGGGAGGCTCCAGATGCAGTCCTTACTGCCTGGAACTTTCTAGTTTCAATTTTAGGGTATTCCTGAGCACTATGGATCAACTTATTTAATCTTGTTGAGCCTCAGTGACTTCATTTGTTAAAAATAAAAAAAGATTATAACTCATCTCTCAGAGTGTAATGAACAGTATACACGAAAAAGAATCTGGTTCAATACCTTACAAATAGGTACTATTTAAATCTGAATCATTATTAGACAGCTATGTCTTAACTTCAGCAGGACAGACATCATGTGTTGCGTGACCAGAGATGCGAACGAACAGCAGCTTTGCCGTGGGTGTAAACTCGCTCCTGTAATTATTAAGTCAAGAAACAGACTACAAAAGATGAGATGATGTGTAGCAAAGATCTTTATTTAGGGGTTTGATTTCATACCTTTCTAGTCACGTAAACACTTAATCTATTATCTATTAGTTTCACCATTACCTCAATTTATTTATCTGAAATAAACTAAAAAGGAAATATCCTGTTACCACATCAATGTAATCACTTTTGCAGTAAACATCTTCTTCTAAACACTGACTAATTTCTGGGCAGGTGTGTAAACAAATTCATAAAGAAGAAAGTAGTCACAGGGGAACAGAGTTAATGGAAAAATATCTTAAAGTGTTCACTCAGTATGAAGTAACGACTATGTCTTCTCATCAGGGCAGAGCACCTATAGACCTCTGACAATATGTTGTTAACATAAGTCAACCCTCTGGCCCGTATCTCTGAGGAAGGGCGGCATGCCCTTTGATCTCAGGCTTCACGGGGTGTACAGCTTCAGAGAAAAGGCTTAAGGAATTTATAACTCCAAGGAAGCCAACTCTGCGTGTAGCCCAGGGGGGTCCAGGTCCCGTAAGCCTCTGGAAGAAAAGCAAGTCATTTTAAACTCACATGGAATTCACTTTGTGTGCTTGATGTAGGATATGTTTATTTCTAAATATTATCCTATATCATGACTGTGAAACAGTGTGACAGGCCAGAGAACATGTTGCAAATAAATGAAGAAGTGCACCAGCCCTGTGTGATGTCTTCATGAGAGCATTCTATGGTCTGATTATTTTATTTCGTTAAACTGCCTCTCACCCGAGAACCATCTCTTTCACCAACACGATAGCGAGCTATGGTGGATGTTTGGTCTAGTTATTCGGATGTCCTATATAGGAAGAGAAAATATAGATGCACTGAAGTGCTACTTTATACACAGACCAAAATTGCAACTCAGGAATGTGTGAAACTGGCTAGATCCAAACTCAGGGGTGGCAAGTAAGAGAAGGCTCATTTGTGAAGTTCTTCCGGGGGAGGAACTATGACTTCCTGTTAGAAGCTGAATGTTTTCACATCAGCATCAGGACCGCTGGAGAGGCTGAACTCTACCTAAGGCAGCCTATAGATTAGTGGCTCCCAACCTACTTTGCTGCCTAAGGACCCCTACTGAATTCTTTCCTATGAGCCCCAGGTTTGGAAAGGCCATGTGTACAGTGCTTGAAAAAGTGTGGACACACAGGAACCAGTGCATGGATGTTTGCGATCTGCACTACGACACTGAATTTAAATAATTTTTCTATTACTTATTCAAGAAAAATCTCATACTGTAAATATTCCTTCTTGTGAGGACACAACCAGCGTTACCAAATCAAGTCAGTGCCATTGTAGCCAAAAGCAAAGAGACTCGAGGCCCTTAGGATCCCATGCAGTTTTATCACAGTAAGGAAATGAACCTTCTGAGATAACTATAATAGTTGAAGTAAATATAGAATTCTTCGTATGCACCTTTAGGGGTCCACGGAACTCAAGTTTAGAACAATTAACTTTTTCAAGGTTCCTTTCCTTTCTAAAAAACATGTTAAATAGTCTCACAGGAATGAGTTAGAGCTGTAATCATTTCATCATGATTATTGTCTTAATAATAAAAATATAGGAAGTAACAATGTTCCCTGTAGTATGAAGATTTTCAACCCGTGTGCCATGGCACCCTGGTGTGCTGTGAGAGGATCTTAGGTGTGCTGTGAAAATTTTAAAGATCATTAATTAAATTATTTTCGAAAGAAGTTCAATAGTAAATATAGTAAATATATTCTTTCTTTCAGTCTTTTTTTGATCAGCATAATTAAGTGCATCGCAGAAGTTTAAGCATAGGGTCAAGTATGGTATAGATAAAAAAAGTTGAAAAACACTGCTATAGCAGATACTTTTTTGTAGCTGGGACCACAGAGACTCCTGCCTCTGCATCTTGTCTATGGGCTGGGTCCCAGGTGTCTGTCTGGTTTGAGTTCCCTGGGACTGCATGCCTGGCTCAGGCGAATGGTACATGCATGGGCAGACACCCAAGATTTTCTGCTCAGAGTTCAGGACTTGAACTGCAATGCAAAAAGACTGCAAAGAAAGTTTAAATAAGCAGAGAGTTCTCAAAGAAAGGTCCATCAGTGGTTCTGCTTTGAAGTCTCCAGAGCTGGGCTTGAATCCTTGGGACAAATTTACCTTGAGGCAAAGTAGTTGAAAGTAGTTGGAATGGGTTCCTGTTACTTCAAACAATAATCCCTTAACAAATACACAACAATTCAAATGTTAATTTGTTAGAAAACCCAGGTTATCCTTGATAAATAACTACAGAAAATATCAGCTTCCTCAGGGGTTTTTGAAACAAGCTTATGGTAAGTCATAGCACTCATTCCCAGGGCCACAGGAATAGAAGTAGGGGCTGGTGATCAGATTCAGATAAATCCAGCCCTCCTCTCATCTGCATCAGCTCAAAATGACACACCTGAGAAAGGGGGGTGGGGAACATGTGTGCTCTGAATGCTGTCCCAGTAGTTGCATATACCTGTATGTGTGGGGTGTATACACACACACTGATAGATAGCTGGGCACCTTATATCACCCATTGCTTAGAGCCCAGGCAAGAGAAATTGGAGTAAATAAAAAGGAAATCTGGTGATGGGTTTTAAACATCAATTGGAAAGTGGTGGTTGAGGGAGGGACAGTTATTTAATTAAGAATAGAGTATAAATGGCTTACCACAACAAATAAGCAAGGGAGATGATGGTTATGTTAATCAGTTTGATGTAAGCATTCCACACTGTTTATCAGTTCAGCACATTGTACCCCATAAATGCATTAATGTAAACAGTCATGATTTAATAAAGAAAAAAAAGAAAAAAAAAGAAAACCCTATGGCAAAGTTACCCAAGGAGAAACAGAGGTGTGAACAGATCCACAACGCCACATAGTACTTTGAGGTCCAAGCCAGTGTGCTTTAAAAAGGATCCCAGGTCCACATAAGAGGAAGACTTACTCAACCAAGTCCCTTTGGCAGCCCACACTGATGTGTGTGCTTGGGCCACCCAGCTCAGCCAGTTCAGGAGAGCTCATCCCCAGGATCATCCCAGCTCATCCCTCAGCATTACAGGGCTGAGGGAGGGTGCAGCTACATCAGAGCTCCAGCTCCAGGTGCAGCTTGGGTAGAGAGGAACAATGAGGCTGAACCATGGGGCTAAAACCTTATGTCTTGGAAGGTCGGGTGGCATCTGGAGAGCTGCGGGTTGATTTGTGAATGCACATGTGAACCCTCAGGGAGCTACATTGGAGAGGAAATGGAGAATTGTATCAGGGACTGAATCATCAAAACGCGTGGATCAACATGGCTACCACAGAGCACAGAGACAATGGAGCATGTTTCAAATGCCTGTGGATTCACAACAGTGTGGGAGAGTTTCATACACAAGCAGGAAGATCGAAATCCACTGTGGAGAAATCTCTGAACTTGTTTTGGGAAGCTAAACTGGGAACAGGAATCTGCATGGGGGGCATGAGAGTGCCTTCTAGAAGGTCAGGGGCATGGTGGCTCACACCTGTAATCCCAGCACTCTGGGAGGCCGAAGAGGGTGGATCACTTGATTTTGGGAGTTTGAGGCTTGCCAGAGCAAGAGCAAAATCCTGTATCTACTAAAAAGTATAGAAAAACTGGCTGGGCCTCATGGCAACTGCCTGTAGTCCCAGCTACTCAGAAGGCTCAGGCAAGAGGATTGCTTGAGCCCAAGACTTATAATTGCTATGAGCTATGATGACCCCAAGGTACTCTACCCAGGGCAACACAGTGAGACTCTGTCTCAAAAAAAAAAAAAAAAAAAAAAAAAAAAATAGGTACAATAGTCCCTGCTTATTCATGCAGGATACATTCTAAGATCCCCAGTGGATTTCTGAAACAGAGGCTGACTCCACCCTTACATTCCTATACATACATACCTATAAAGTTAAATTGATGAATTAGACATAAGAAATTAACAACAATAACTAATAGTAAAACAGAACAAGTATAACACTGTGCCAGCTTCATGATTCTTTTGTTTTGGGGGCATTATTTAGTAAAATAAGGGTTACTTGAACTCAATTACTGGAATTCTGTGACAGTCCATCTGATAATCAAGAGGGCTACAAGGTGACCAGTGGCCAGGTGGTGTGTGCAAGCACAGAGACAGTGGACCAAGGAGGACCCACCACCCAAGCTGCATCACACTGCTCAGAATGAAGAGCAATTTAAAATTTATGAATTGTTTATTTTTGGAATTGTCCACTAAATATTTTTGGGCTCTGGTTGACCACAGGTAACTGAAACTATGGAAAGTGAAACCATAAATTAGGGTGGAACTTCATTTATGTATATATATATTTTTTTTTTTTCTTATTAAATCATAGCTGTGTACATTAATACAATCATGGGAAACCATACACTGGTTTTATATACAATTTGAAATATTTTCATCAAACTGGTTAACATAGCCTTCCTGGCATTTTCTTAATTATTACATTAGGACATTTATATTCTACATTTAGTAAGTTTCACATGTAACTTTGTAAGATGCACCGTAGGTGTGATCCCACCAATCACCCTCCCTCCACCCATCCTCCACCCTCCCCTCCCCTCCCTTTCCCCTTTCCCCATATTCCTAGGTTATAATTGGGTTATAGCTTTCATAGTAGGGCTGAGTACATTGGATACTTTTTCTTCCATTCTTGAGATACTTTTCTAAGAAGAGTATGTTCCAGCTTCATCCATGTAAACATGAAAGAGGTAAAGTCTCCATCTTTCTTTAAGGCTGCATAATATTCCATGGTGTACATCTTTTTTTTTTTTTTTTTGAGACAGAGTCTCAAGCTGCTGCCCTGGGTAGAGTGCCGTGGTGTCACAGCTCACAGCAACCTCAAACTCTTGGGCTTAAGTGATTTTCTTGCCTCAGCCTCCCATGTGGCTGGGTCTACAGGCACCTGCCACAGCGCCTGGCTATTTTTGTTGCCGTTGTTACAATTGTCATTGTTTTTTAGCTGGGCCAGCCCCAGTGCTCTACCCACTGAGCTATGGGTGCCGCCCAAGGGTGGAGTTTCTATACCTGGAGTTTGTTTTGGAGAAGGAATAAAGCCTGAATTGAGAGAAACCAGGAAAGCAGCTTGTCTTTAAGGACACTAAGATCCGTCCTTTCCTCACGTCAGCTCCTTACGGTTGGTTCTAATAAGCCATTTATTCCATGTAACCAGTTCATGGCTCTGCTTTTTAAAGAAGAGGGGGAGGGGACCTCTCCCTTCTTTAGCAATTAAGCTTGGTAGAAACTGGAACACACACAGTCTGTATAACAAGTAGACAGTAAATGCCCTGGGCAGTTTATAGGCAGCCTGGGAACATTTCATCCATTGTTTCCAAGTCACCCAGATTTATAATTGCAATGTACATCATAGCATTTGACACAATGAGCATTTCTAAACTGCTGTCCAGTCCTCCAAATGGCTTCATTTAGTTTTTATTTAATTCTAAGAGAAGACAGATTTTACAGTAGAGTGGCCAATGGAAAGCTACTTTAGTTTCCCACCTTATATAAAATTAATTGTTGTATATACGTATTTCTGATTTATAGCTGCATTCAGTTGCTATTTACGTTCTGCTTTTCTTTCTTAGTACAGGACTAAGCAGAAATTCAGGTGCTCTGGTGACTGTTAAAAGCCAGCTAGGAATGTATTTTAATCCTTCTGGTTCTACACAAGCTCCAAATTTAAAAATGGTAATCCCCAGAGTATTCATTTAAATCTGAAGACTAACATATATATTTTTTTGCCTAGAAATGGGATTTTTTAGAAGATTTTCATTTAAATATTGGAAGTACCCATAAATTTGAATTTTGACCATAAATACATCTACTTGTTATACGTGAACATACGTATCATGGGGTATATGATTACCCCACTCCTCTCCCTAGATACATGGGATTACCGCAGCATTTGAGGTTGGGGCATTATAAATATTTAAAAATAAAAGGGAAAAGGATTAAAAGGGGGAATTTGTTCTGAATGATGTGACGTGTGGAAGTCTTGAGGTGAGAATAGAGAAAAGTGTATGACAATTCCCCAGATCTGAGGATATCACCTAGTATCTTAATCCTGTAACCTAAAATCTGCCTGAAATCCCTGTTAACCTTTAAAGGTTAGAATTAAGAGCCTTTCTTAGCCATCTCTATCCTTGTATTGGCAAAAGTGGCAGCTCACAGACCGGGCTTACTGGAAATAGATTTCGTAGAAACAGAGCAGTCTTAATATTCAATTAGAGACACATTTGTTGAATACTTAATATGCATGCAGCACTGCTGGGATCCCTCTCTACTCCCAGTGAGTTCACTGTGTCATTTGGGGATTTACAAATACCTACATTTTTAAAACCCAGACTAAGCCAAACAACTGGAAGGACGTATCAGAAAAGGCACTTCCCACTGGATTAGATCCTCTTTGTCACCAGAAAAGGAACTACTCTTTGGCAACTGAACAATTTTCACGCATGTTATTTCTGACACCAGTTGTGGAATTTTTTTCCCTCGTACCAACCGCTTTTCCAACCCTCCAGGTACCAATTATGTGCCCTCCAATTAAATTGCATTTTGATGCTAACCATCCAGAGTTAGCGCAGACCCCACAAGTTAAGGGCTCAGCCCTCACAAGATGCCCTGCCTTCAGCTGCCAACTGTAAATCCTAGGCCTCCTATATTTTGGACTAACTGGCTATAAATTGAGGGCTCCCACGACCATCTTCTTAGGTTCAATAATTTGCTAGATGGCTCATGGAACTCAGGAAGTCCTGGTTGGTTATTTTTAAAAATGCAGCTAGCCAGATGGAAGAGATGCGAGGCCAGATGGAAGAGATGCGAGGTTTGGGGAAATGAGGTAGACTGCTGAGCTTCCGTGCCCTCCCTGGGAGTGTGCCCTCCAAGCACCATGATCTGTTCACAAAGCTGGAAGATCTCCAATTCCTGTCAATTAGGGCCAAACTATCTAGGGGTTCAAGTGAAAGACTCTCATCACTTTAAGGTTTCAAAAGAGCTTTAGGATTTGTGTGCCAGGGACCAGCAATGAGCATCAAATATATATTTCTTAACATAGGAAGCATGACAATTAAGTATGAACATCAAATATATATTTCTTAACATAGGAAGTATGACAATCCTAGAAAATGTACTACACACCTCATTGCTGAATGTCACTACAGTCACCTCCCAGGTACTCCTGTTGGCCAGCTGATGACCATAGAGATGTGCAACAATGAGGTATGTGGCACTTTTTCTAGGATTAGTTTGCAAACTTAATTGTCATACCTTTTATAAAGACAGCTGTGATGGCCATTCCAGAAGAAGAGTTCCAAAATTGGTTTGAAGGGTGGACTGGGTGCTGGTGTCAGTGCATAGCTTCCTGAGGGGATTTCCTCGAAGGTAACCATGGTGATGTTTAGCAGTGAGGTCTGTAGCTCTTATTTCTAGGATGAATTTGTGAACTTAATTGCTCAACCTCGTATCGTGGCATCTAAAATAAGATCTGGCATCTGCAATCCCTATGAGCTAAGCTATGGCTTTTCCCCCTCAATTTCACAACAGCTGTGACCTTGGGCAAATTGTCTGATGCCTCTTGTTCTTAGTTTTCAGTTTTGCTGGTCTCTGAGACCGACCCCAGCAGCATCAGCATCATGGGAGATTTGTTAGAAAAGCGGACTCCCAGACCAGCCCCAGTGAGGCAGAATCTGTGTTTTCAACAAGACCCCCCAAGAGATTTCTAAACGTGGTAAGTTTGAGGAGCCAGCTTTCTAAGACTCACCTACCCAGATGATGTTTTTTTTTTTTCTTTGAAAACCATATGGGTATCATGGCTGGCACTCAGGAGGCTGAGGCAGGAGGATCCTTTAAGCCCAGGAGTTGGAGGCTGCTGTGAGCCAGGCTGAGTTCACAGTACTCTAGCCCGGGCAACAAAGTGAGATTAAAAATTAAAAATGACTAAAAATTAAAATTAAAAAAGCATCTACTCTGCTGCTGCCTGCATTCTCGGTGATCACTAGCCCTTCTCTGCAGTATTTGAAGTGAATAAAAGGAAAATTTTATTGGCAGCTTTTAACAGCTCTCCCACCCCGCTTTCCAGAGTATTCCAGCCACATGTCCAGAACCAGCTGTGTTTACCTCTGTGATTAGACTGTACAATAAAAGCACCTAGTGATAAGCCAAGTTGATTTCATTAAATCCCTGATTACATATACACATAAAAACACTTGGTTGTTTCACAAAAACAGTGGAAAATGTCCTCTGTCACATGTAACTACGAATGCCTTTTTTGATATGGTCAAACAGATGTAATATTATGGAGACTATAGTTCTTTAATAAGCTTATAGAATTATGGGGTTTACAAACTTCTTCTTTACCATGATGAAATCTCCTTTAGAGGAAAACAACATTCCTAATTCAAAATGACTATTTTGGTTTCAAACACAGGGATTCTTTAGACTTTTGAAGGCATTCATAAAGAAATTGGACGTTTAAGTGAGATAGAAGAAATTGTTAGTGATCGGTAAATGGCGTCTTGTGCCAGTGACTGGACTTTAGCAAGTCACTGATTGGGAATAGAGAGGAAAAATTGATTCTCAGATTTTTTAGGGCACAGCCTCTATCTTGTTCATCACCGTATTCCCAGCCAGCTGTTCACAGAACCTGAAAAATAGCTAACTGCTCCACAAACAGAGGGTGAGAAAGTGAAGGAATGAAATATAATTAGTAGCACAGCAAAAGAAAACCTTTCACAAATGGCAGAGATTTAGACAAGAAGGAGGGATATGTTTGTTTCCATGTAGGCTTCTGTAAGCTTTGCCAAGGAGAGAGAGAGAGGAAAAAAAAAAAAAAGCAGTAACAAAATGAAAAGATCTCAGAGCATGGATCAAAAAGGAAATATTCCTTTTCCTTCCAATTATTCTCCTTGTCCCCTTCCTTCCTTCCTTCTGGAAGCTTCTTTCTTTGGTCTTTGAAGAAAGACATTAGGAAAAATAGGCTGCAACAGAGGAAACAGCAGGTATTTTGAAGCCAAGCAAATCCAAGTTCAGATGTAACTGCCTGGAGTGTGTCTTCAATCCACACCACACAGCTGAGGGAAAGGGGAGCAGCTGCCCAGGGAGGGGAGGGGCAGAGCCCTGCAAATGAAGACTTTGAAATTAAGACTGAAGCTTCCCAACCAGGCCATTATTGGCTTCATTTAATATAGCCAGATGTATATTTTTCCTGCTTTAATCCTTATTGTTGTAGCTCCAAATATAAACATATCAATCATGTGTTCTTTGTTTTGAAATGCTTCAAAAACAAATCATATTGAAAATGAAAATTCCCCGTCATCCTACTCCCAAGAGGTAACCCTTGTTACCCTTTGGTGTATATTCTTCAACATCTTGCTGCTTTATGATTTAAAAACTTAATTATGTAGGATCTGATATAGACAAAATAATAAGTCAATCATTGTGACAGGATGAAGAATGGCCTCACAAAAGATAGCCCTGGAACCCGTGAAGCTTACCTCCAGTGTTAAAGAGAGAACATTACAGGTGTCAGTTGAGGATCTAGAGTTGAGAGTTGACCCTGAAGCTGAGCGGGCCTCACCTGCTGCCATCACAGTGTCCTTATGAGATGCAGAGGGAGATTTGATGCACACAGAAGAGAAGGCAATGTGACCATTGAGAAAGAGCTGGGGTGAGGTGGCCATAAGGTGGCCATCACTGAAGGTGGAACACTCCAAGGACTGATTTTCTCCTCAAAAGTTCAGGGGGAATGCGGCTCTATGGACACCTTGATTTTGGCTTAGTGGGCATGCTGTTAGTATAGCAAGCTCCTGGTAAGTAAACACCATTGGGGCTGAATGTATAATTATAAAAGAAAGAGAGAAGTGTGTGTGTGTGTGTGTGTGTGTGTGTGTGTCAGAGAGAGAGAGAGATTCATTATGTTCTTTTGCCTTCCAGAAGAACACATTTGCCATCATCCAAGCCAGACTACCTTCGTTCAATCTCTGGTTCCACCATTTAGAATATTTAACTTTTCCTTAAAGACCTCCCAATTCCCCAGAGCAAAATATTTTAAGTTCTAATAGCTCCAAATTGGTATAATTAAGAAAATAATGTCCCTATTTAGAAATTCATACAAAGGATTTTGGAGGCTTTGTGTCTGTGTGTGTGAGATAGAGACTCACTACGTTGCCCTTGATAGGGTGCTATGCTGTCCCAGCTCACAGCAACCTCAAACTCTTGGGCTTACGTGATTCTCTTACCTCAGCCTCCCAAGCAGCTGGGACTACAGGCACCCGCCACAATACCCAGCTATTTTTTTGTTTCTGTTTTTGTTGTTGTTTAGCTGGCCCCAGACGGGTTTGAACCTGCCAGCCTGGGTGTATGTGGCTGGCGCTGTAACCACTGTGCTACAGGCGCCAAGCCCATACAATGGTTTTTGAGGACTACATTACTTCTGATTCTTTTTCTTTATTTTTTTCTAAGACAGAGTCTCATTCTGTTGCTCTGGGTATTGTCATCATAGCTCACAACAACCCCGATATGAAACTCTTGGGCTCAAGAGATCCTCTTGCCTCAGCCTCCTGAGTAGCTGGGACTACAGATATGAACCATCAAGCCTGCTCAGTTTTTTTCTATTTTTGGTAGAGACATGGCCTTACTCTTGTTCAGGCTGGTCTAGAACTCTTGAGCTCAAGCAAGGGTCTCCTGAGAGATGGGGTTACAGGCATGAGCCACTTCACCTACCCTTCTCTGTTTTAAAAGCAAGTTTGGGTGAGAGAAAGTACTGCCTGAGAAAATCAAAACTTACTCTACTGAGGATTCTGAGAATAAAATTTCACCATCCTAGGAGATCATTTGGGTCCATGCCTATTGCTTTAGTGACCAAGGCCAGGACCATGGGTTATGTACTGGCTGGTAAGGGTCCATGTGTCTTCAGTAATACCCCTACTGCCATTTTTTTTTTTTTTTTTTTTTTCCAAATTGGAGAGTGAGAAAGTTTTCTCTGGCAAGAGTCTCTTCTCTGCACCTTAAACTGGGCTCTTTCCCCAAGTAAAGATTTCCAGTCTTAGGAAATGTGAGTTATCTGAACATTGACAGTTGAGGGTTAAATTCAATTCATAGAACTATCTTCCTATTTGAACCTTAGGTAGGAAGCAGGGTGGGAAGCTGAGCTCAGTTGCCTATATTTTACTTTCTTTTTTATCTCATTGTTTTGGGCAAGTTGAATTGAGAATCATGAGCAAAACACCAAGTCAGGCTCCTAAAGACCAATGGAATATTTTCTTTTGAGCATTCACTGTGCATGAACCCCTAAGAGAGGCATATGAAATTGTTGGAGATATGTGCTTTATATGTCAGGTGCCTAGAACTTGGAGGTGGGGGCTGTCAGAGTAAACAGATGTTCCTGTAGACTTGTTTGGTCAATGAGAGAGGTGGAACTTAAAATGAGAGGCTGGAAAGCAGCGATGACACAGAGGGAATAGAGAGTGAAGACCAGCACCGTGAGTGGGCACTAATGGACAGAATGTAGGGTGAGAGTCTCTGGTCAATGACATGGGTCTTCAATGACATGGATAGAGTCACTTTGACCAATGCAGAGATTTGTTCTCAAGTGAAAACAGGGAGTTAGTTAAAATGGGGAAAGTCAAGGACTGTCAAAGGCCACATTGTGGAGGGCCTTGGATGTCAAACAAATGCATTTGGCCTTGATTCTTGAGATGTCATGGTCCACAGAAGTATTATGGATCAGGAGAACGATATAACAAAAAGGCACTTTTGGAAGATTAATTTGGTACTGATGTGCACAGTGGATTACAGGCGGTGAAAGTGGAAGCAGAGAGACGAGGTAGGAGGTTATTATGACCAGGCAGGCATAAAATAATGAGGGTGGCATGAGAGAAATGAAGCCACGGGAAGAGACTGTGCAAGGAGTGGCAAGACTTAGTGAGTTACTCAACTAGAGGAAGAAGGAAAACGATGAAGGTTTTGATTCTGGGTGGTTGTCTTTAAATTGAATGGGAATAAGCCAAGGGCAGCAGGGAAGATTGTGTGTGGAATAAAACCACGAACTAGTTTAGAGAAGTTGGCACCCACATGGGCACGTCCGGCCGCCAACTGGACATGGGGGACTGAATTATGAGTAAGAAGCCAAGGCAGGAAATAAAGGCAAAATCCATGAAAATGATCAGCATCTCAGAGAGAGAGAGAACACAGAGCTCCCAAGCACTGAGACCAAGGGACAACAGAAAGATGGGACGGGGTAGAGAGGGAGATGGAGTCCAGCAAAGGGGACAAAGCAGAAGTGGCCAGAGAAGTGTGTGAGACACCACATTAATTTAGGTCATTCCACAGACTTCCAGAAAACAGAATTTAAAGAAAGGAAAGTTGATGACTCTTGGGTAATTTCTATCTCTGCATCACGCACCTTGACCCTTAACAAAAGGGCTCACATTAACATCTTTCAACGACAGCTCTGTTCCATATTCTCCTCACCACCTTGGTCACTTACTGGCTGCCTCTGCTAGCAAAGAAAGTCAACTTGCACTTCACGTAGCTTATTCCACTCAAGAGCCTTGACTTGATCTTTCATCTTCCAACTGTGAGATGAGAAGGTACCAGGTAACACCTCCACCAAATATTTACTAAGCAACCTACTGTGTGAAAGACTTTGGGTGAGGTACTGAGCAGACATTTCATTTGCTTAGAGTCGCCCTTTAACACAAAGAGTAAGCATTACAAAAGTTTAAATAAATCAAATGCAGACTGGAAAAAAGAAATCCTAAGTCTAACATATGGAGTTAATGGTGCCAAGTTGATTCTTTTTATAAGCACCAGAGCTTTTTAAAGCTGAGGCCTCTGGCCACGCCCATTGGGGGTTCCGCCATCCCCTCTGACTGTATGACATCTGGTGCTTTACTGCCTTCCAGGCTAAGGACAAATACCATGAGTGCCATTTGCTTTGTCTCAGTCTTTCTGAAAGGTTAGGTTCCTTTCAACTTGGTCTTTCTCTGTTAGTGGTCATATTTGTCAAGGGTTTCAGATATTGAAGGCCTGGTGTTAATAGCTTTTCTTTTGACTGTTTAGTAAGTCACACATCCAGTACTAAGAAGTAAGAGAATATACAACTAGGATTTGTATATTAGCTTTACTTTAGCAAAAATCTGTAAATGGAATGTTGTCCAGATAACTTAAGAGTTTCTGAAATAAAGTGTGTATGTTGTGCAGGAGACGATGATGTGACCAAGAACACGACACTGACTGGTCAAGTCAGGTGCAGATTATAGACAGAGGTCCAAGGTTATACTTCTTCTGGCAAGGCTAGAGTGTTACTTTAACAAAAACCCTGTATCAGAGGTCAATGGCTTCTCAAAAATGATAGAAACCCTGACATTTTGTAAATATGTTTGAACTTGACACATTTTGGCTAGCTATACTGTAGAGCTTAGCATTAAAAGGTAAACTTTTTATGGCAGGGGCTTTCAAAATGCTGTGGCCCTCACTGCCTTCTTATTTGACAGACTTCATCAGTAGTTCACAGACACTAGTGTACAGATGAGATGCATCAGAGACACCTGGTAACTATTTAAAAAATAGGTTCCTGCTTCTAATTTCTGGATACTCTGATTCAGTACATTTGGGCATACCCAGGGTGTTCGTATTTGCATTTGTTACATCTCCAGGGAATTCTGACAACAAATCAGCTTTAGCCCTGACTTCAGCATTATGCTGTGTTAAATTCATCCATGTAACAAGACCACGTGTACTCTCTAATATTTTGAAATTAAAAAAAAAAAAAATCAGCTTTGAGATCTACTCCGTTCCTTCTAGATGTGTTCTGTGAAGTAGACCAGGCTGTGACCTGGGCTGAGCTTCCATTTTCTGCACGCTGAGGGTGACATCACGGCACTACCCCTAGCTCAAATGAAAAAATGATTGCCCTTCACTGGTGGGCTGAAATGGAAATAGTAATTTATGATCTTGCAAATCTTGGTCTTTAAAAATAGTAAATGTAAAAATTGCAGGGAAAACAGTATCCTCTTGTCCCCATGATGCCCTTATGTCAGGGGCATTTGGAACACTTGACATTTTCTTCTGTTTCCTCCATGTATTGGAAGAAAGATGCCAGGAACACAGTGACGTACCCAAGATACGTAAATCGTAACAGAACCTCGGTTTCCTCTTCTTTTCAGTTCTTATGAAACTCAAATCACATGATAAAATTGAACCTCTCATGTTGATACATGAGATCATTCTAATGTTACAGGGAGAAGTTAAATCACCTTCACAATTTACCACTGCTGCTATTTCCTCCCTACTCCCAAAGAAGAATCAAAGAACATCTCCCCAAATCCCTGCAATTCAAAAATTAACACACTTCAGAAATAGGATAGTATACATTACTCAGAAATTTTATTTTCATTTAAAATTATATCATGACTACATATTGTATATAAACAATTATGTATCATATAATTCATCAAAATTGTATCACACCCCTCTAGTTTAATATATTCCGGAACTCATTCTTTGTAATAGCTTCACAGTATCCCATAGCATAGACATTCGATTTTCCCAATTGTTCCCTTTTGGATGTAATTTGTTTTCAGTTTTTCTTTGAATCACTATTTACAGTGCTGTCGCAGGCAGTTTCACACACATGCTAACTCTTTTATTTTAAGCAGGTATTTTTCTGATGGGATTTCTTATCAAAAGGGTGCGAGGGTCTTAACTCTTACAGAGTCAGCTGATCACTTCCCAAAGAGGTTGCAGCCATTTTCCATTCCCTCCAGCACTATACGGCAGCTCTAGGTCTTCCCACACCCTCGCCAGCACCAGCATGGAGCATTTTCAATCTTTAAAAATGTTTCCAATCTAACATGTAAAAAATGGCACTTCATTGTTCTAATATGCATTTCCCCGTGAGTGAAATATACCTGTTCGTGTTTATTGACTCTCGGTATATCATCTTCTGTAAATGGTCCACTAGGAAAAAATAAAGTTATACTCTTCCTCATACCATGTATGAACTAATAATTCCATACAGATTAAAGATCTAAATGTATATAGGAAAATGAATACAAAATCAGAAGGAAAAAAAGAAAACCCCAGAATATTTGTGTGATTTTGAGTGGGAGAGATATTTGACATGTTAAAAGAAGCTAAATCTAAATACCATGAAGGAGGAAAAATTAAGAGTAGATTTGAATAGTGAAGCCCTTTGTGCTTGAGTGCAATATTATTATGTTACAGAATTACGTGCAAATAATGCAAATTGTAAATTATGCCCCGTTTTTATGAGCTGGTAAGCTATACCAATCTTTTATTACAAAATCATACGCATGTAATTATATAACATAATATCACACTCAAGCACAGAGGGTGTTACTTCTTCTGGACACTGTATAACCCTGTATAATCATTAAAATTGTTTTTATCACTCTTTTGCTTTAGAAAAGGAGTTAAATGATTATTGGAGGAAAAAATAGTATATGCTATGTATATGACACACAAAGGATTAGTATCCCTAATATAAGGCTTTCTCAAACATTTATGAGGCAAAAGAAAAGAGGAAAACAAAAATGAGCGAATGATACAAATTCACTGTTTTTTCCCCCCACTCTGACACCCTGCTTCTGAAGCGCCCTACGCTAAAATGTAGTCCAAGTGGCTTGGTGACATCAAAGCACTGAGGAGGAGGTGTCTCCCCTCCAACGCAGCTTCTCACATTCACATCTTTTCTGTAGCTGTGGATGCTCTTGGCACTGGGGCCTGGTATCTTCCTGTAGTGTGGGGCCTTTGGTAAACCCCATGTACTTAGTAATCAGATCTGACTTTTCCTTTCTCCTCGACCTTCCCTTTCAACTCTATAGGCAATGTCCCTTGAGGCCAAATATTCAGAGAGCTCAACACATAAAGCAAAGGGGCCATTGAGCACCACTTTACCAATTTCAGGTGTACCCTCCAGTGGAAGGCTGACCACTTCTAGAGTGTAGAAACTGAGTTTCTAAAAAGTACTTGCATAGAAGTTATACTCATCAGAATTGAAAAGCAATTACTTAGATGTCACACATGGAGATGAGGAATGGCTGAGACAACACACAAGCACGTGCTTTTTTAAAGTCTAAGGTACTACGTACAAATGACAGTAAGCTACTGGCCCAGGATTGCCCTTAAAATCACACACCTAAAAGCAATCAATGTGGCCTTTGCTCCTTTTTCCCAAGTTGGAGATTGCATCCCTCTCGGCCCTCATCTGCTGTAACAGCCATAAACAGCAAAGTCATCATTCAAGGCCCCGCCTTATAGATAACATCTTCAGAAAGGTCTCTCCCAGACTGGACTTGTCCTCCAGTTTTTGGTCATCAGTTCCTTCTGAGTTGTTAGCAACATGTTCTAACTTCTCCTTTATAACTTCGACCACAGTTGTAATTAATGTCTGCCACCTGAGCTAGAGTGGAAATTCAATGGAAGCAAGGACCAAGTCTATTTTGTGTGGAGTGCTTAGCACAGTTATCTGCTATGTAATACATGATCACTAAATATTTGTTGAACGAAGACATGAAAACTATAGTATGTTGTTAATTTATATGATAGCTGTTGTAAGAATTTATAATTATGATTTACTTTTGGATTGCTTGCCTCCTTCATGAAATGATGGGCTTCACAAAAACCAGGGCTTTGTCTCCCTTATTCCTAGTTTATATCCTTGACATCAAAAGTGATTTGAGATATATAGATGCTCAATAAAAATTTGATAAATAAATGACACTAGGTCGCAGTGTATGTTGCTGCTGGCTAACTTAATGAACTCTTGACAGCGTTATCACCTTCATTTTCAAAGCTTCATGACTGAAAACTGTGATTGAAAACTTCAATCTCCATATATTTTTAAGTTATGTTACATGTACAGTATTACTTATGTACCTGGATATTATTCATATAATAATAATAACATTAACATAAGGATAAACATTAATATAAGGATAGGATACAAATGTTAGATACATAATGTTTTCTTGGCCATCCTACTTTGCAGACCATTTTTTCTGAATGACATTGGATCCACTCAATGGATTGAGCTATCCTGCAATCTACCACAAAGCTAAAGTATAACATTTTTCTACATTCTTTAACCAATTGTCTGTGTTTTAAGACAAAAGCCTGTTTAATCAAGGTTCTAGAATGCATAAGAGCAAGAGGGAGATAAACAAAAAGTCTTTGCAAGTGATCAAAAAGTGATTTCATTCAGAAGTCCTTTTTCTTGCGGTTTTCAGGTTGAGGTTACTGGTTAGGGAGATAAGTATCTCTAGACCATTGATGATGGCAACTCAAAGAGTGAAAAGTTCAAAAATACTGAAAAGTCATAAAAAATTCAGGATGAAGGATTTTAATCAAACAGTGAAGTAGCAGTAGAAAATTTATGAAAACTTTCCTCTTAATCCGTGCCCCACAGAGCCAAGAAAAATAGCTCTGAGCCTTATTTGGCAAATCAAAAGACATTCAGCTTGGACTAGGTTCTGATGATCACGATCACTGCAGTTTCTAATAGAAATTGATGGTACAAGAAACTGCTGGCAAATATTCTTCCGAAATTTCTTAAAACAAAAAGGGTTCATTTTTTAAATTTCTTAAAACAAAAAGGGAGAATACATATAAAACTGTAATGGATTCTCCCTCCATTTCAAAGGCTTTTCCCTAACTTTTAAAATGAAAATCTAAACACAGATGTAATCATAATGTGGTATTGAGACCACTGTAGAATTTCTATTTGGAAATCCATCACTTAAACATACCTATCAGCATGATGCTGGTGGTTTCGGGTATTATTGTAAGCTGAGAGGCCTTGAGCCTGCTCATCTATTTTATGATTCCTCTGGTATCTACGTGACACTCAGCAAGGCAGCCGCTTTGGCCATTTAATGCTTCATTGGAATACCCAACAATCTCATTTTCACTCAGAAATAAAAGAGGAACATACTTATCTTTCTTTTCAATCATTAGCTTGGCACTGAGTATTATATTATTAAATTTACTGACTTCTGATTCTTTTTTGCAATGAAAAGTTTTGACAAGAGGCAACATAGAAAATGATATTCTTGCTATAGGGTTATTATTATTTTTTTTTCTTTTTGGGAGAATTGACACATGCTTAAAATTACTTTTACTCTTGAATATAAAAGACTGGTCATGTTTCATGTAGAAGCTGATATGTGTGTAAGTGATGTATTTTCAAGTAGAAATAGCAGGTGGAGGGAAGGTAATTGGTGGGACCTCATCCATGGTATATATTGCAAGGGTACATGTCAAATCTATTATGAGTAGAGCTTAAATATCTAAACACAATAATTAAGTAAGTGAGGTGAAGGTTATGTTAACCAGTTTGACGTAAGCATTCCAAGTTGTATATAAAAGCAGCACATGGTACCACATAAATGCATTGCTGTATACAGTTATGATTTAATAATAAAAAAAAAAGAAATAGAAAATATAGAAAAAAGTAAAGGGAGGAAGAAAAAAACCACACGTAATGGTATCACCAGGTAATAATAACCACTTAATGTTATAGAACTTTTTTTGTAGATATAGGTTATTATATCATATGTAAAAAATCATATTGAAGACTAAATTGTTGACACTCTCTGTATCCTATTTTCTCCTCATTTTGTAATGTATTATTGGGGCTCAGAGAATGACACCCCAAAGTATGGTGCTTTAGCATGCTGAGCACTTGAGAATTAAAGGAGATTGGAAGGTCTTAAAGCTGCCTCAAAACCAAGGACTTTTTAACCTTTTCTTGTCCACACCCCCAGCTCCCAGTGCAGAGAGTGGCTCTTTCTACAAGTTCCACCGTCTGACTCATGAAATTTCTTTCAGAAGAAATGCAATTGTTTTGAATCTTCTCCCTGGCAATATCATGGCTCCAACAGATTTTTCATCTGTTGTTCTGAGGGTAGCTCTCAGAAGGTACCTGGGAGACCTTATTGGCATGACAAGACAACCTTTGCCCACAGTGCCCGTTCACCCCTCACATTTCCAGAACTTGTCCACAAACCATTGGCTGCTATTAGTCTCATTCAATTTCCAAGGAGAATAATTTACAAACTACTACCTGTTCTTTGAACCCATTCAATTTTCCTAAAATACATCTACTACCTCTCAAAATTGTCTATGAAGAAGGGTACAAACGCCTCTAAAACTCATTGGGTAATGAGGTAATCATTCTTCTGTGATTCCCCTGTGCTTATTGTTGGAGGGTGGGGATCCCAATGCTCCCAACCCAGTTGACCCGGTTCAATTACTTGGGTGAGCTACAAAGGTCAACTGAGGCAGTTACTGAAAGAAAAAATGAATGGAAACAGAACATAAAACTGGAGCAGCACAGGCAGCATGAAGAGAAAGTAAAAGTAACCTGCACAAGTCTCAGTGTAACAAAGAAAAATTCTACTTAGGAAGAACAAGAAGAAAGTTTAGAGCACTTCCAAAGAGAGTAGGAAGTGGGTCCTTCTCATGAAGGAGTGGAGGTGAGAGAGGTGGAGACACAGAGGGAGGTATGACCACGCTCCCTCTCTCCCTTTGAAATTGACTGCAACTCTTCGCTGCACCTCCTGGAATTATTGCTTTCTTTTATTGGTCATTGATTACTATCTCTTTCTAGTGGTCATTGGTTACCTAGGTTACCTCATGCCAATATTCTTTTCCCTTTTAGGGGGAGTGCTGTTGAGTGGCGAATGATCCCATAGGCCCTCCAGATTTCCTCAATCTGCAGCCAAATTTTCCTCCCACCCCCCTCGAGACCCCTTTCTTTGTGTCCCTTCTCATGCACGCGCATTAATAAATTTCTATGCCTCTGTTCTGTTAATCTGTCTATTGTCAGTTGATATTACCAGACTCAAAACTTCAGAGGGGCAGGGAGAAATTCCCTTTGCCCCTATGGTATTTTGAGCATTAAAAAGTATTTGTAGCCATTTACAAAAGGTCAAAACATTCTACAATATACACTATAAATTTTCTCCTTGTTGAACATACAGGGAGCATCACAGGTTTTGCTGGAATAAATTGGCAATAAACAGCTTTCCATACACTTGTAAGTTTTTACCCACATTTCAGATAATTCTCTTAGGAAGCCTTCTTAGAAATGAAACAATGGAGAATATTATTACTGCAAATAGCTTATATTTACTGGGTCTATACGTGTTAGTCTCTGAGCACTTTATATATATGAACTAATTTAATATTTTTCATTTTTACAGATGAGGAAACTGAGGCAGAGAGAGTAATTCCCTCCAAGGTCACATTGCCTAGTAAGGAGAACCTGGGATTCAAACCAAGCAGTCTGAGCGTGAAGCTGATGTTCCAAACCTTTACGTCAAAACCACATATATAAATATAATCTGAATAGACCACATATGTAGATATAATCAAACCACATATGTAGATATAATCTGCTGGTTATACAAAGCCAGAAAGCCGGGTCCACAAATACTAAGTGAATTATTAAAGTAACACAGATAACTAACGGTGGATCTAGAAATTGACACATCTCTTGACCTCTGATCCAAGTTATTGGATCGTTTGGTCCAATAACTTGCTCTAAAGTATGGTCCCTGAACCAGAGGTCAGCTTCACCTGGGAGCCTATTAGAAACGCAATGTCTTAAGCCCTGCCCCAGTTTTCCTGATGCTGAATCTGCATTGCTCACAAGATCCCCTGGTGTTCCATTTGGATGTTAATATTGAGTTGCTCTGGCAATACATTCTGTAAATTTGGTAGGTCTTTGATACTTTAATAGAAAATGTACATATAAGCTTTAAGTATTTTTACAGCAAGAAAATAATGTCCTCATTTTTCAGAGTTCAAGTTTATATTAGGTTGAGCTGTCTGAACTTGCTGATATTTTAAAATAAAAAAGTCAAATATTGGCAATGTAATATGGTTCAACTTTAGTGGATAGAGGGATAACAATAATATAAGTTACCGTGTCTGCTAATCTCTGTAGAAACTGGGCTTGGAGAATAAAATGAGATTCCTCTTCTCAAAGAGAGCACAGGTTAAAGAACAAACAAACAGTTATGATATAAAGGGACAACCGCTACTATGAACATTCTGTGAGCTCAGGAGGAAGTTAGATGATGTTCTGAAAGGCAAGAGCTATGGAAAGAAATAATTATTTGCTTCTGTTAATGGCAAGAAGACAGGTATAGGCTTAGTCAAATTATTAAATGGACATGCTTGTAAGCTGCTAGGAACCTGGCAAAATGAATGGCTAAACAATATAGGTGTTTGACAAAGTGCAGGAGATGTGAATTATCACTTGGATTGCATAAGCAAGACAACTGTGCTTTTCTTAATGGTGGCAAAGGGCAAAGAAAGTGACAGGTCTCAGCACTTTAGGTGTGCTATTCTCATGGGCCCCAATTTGGCCATTTCTTTTCAAAAAAAATTAATGTGTTTCATATCAGAAAAAGCCTGTTTTCTCCTGTCACACTCAGCATTCTACACAGAACACTTCCGTGAGTAGATGTGGGGTAGGGGAGAGTTCCCCCAACAAGCAGTTCTCTGACACCAGCTGGGTATCCCGTGATCAGGTCAGTTCTAACAGCAACCAGAGTTAGCCTAAGATCCTGTAGGTTAATGGCTCAGTCCCACGTGACTGCCCCTCACTTCAGATGCCAATCCCAAGTCCATGCATCTGGAAGTTCTGACAGACCAGCTATAAATTCAGGCCTCGGGCTTCCCTCCTCAAGTCTGATTGAATTTTCAGGCCAGGCCTTGTCTGGGTGCACCACCCTCCACAGGTTCAGCAACCTGGAAGCTCTCTGAACCCTGTCCTGTTGGGTTTTGATTGATTAAATCATTGGCCATTGGTGATCAACTTAACATTTAGTCCCTCTCCCTCCCTGGAGGTTAGGGAGTTAGGGGCCTGAAAGTTCCAACTCTGTAATCACCTGGTTGGTTTCCCTGGAAGCCAACCCCCATTCTGAAGCTATCCAGGAACTCCCCCCCCCCTACACACACACCCTGCCACCTGTTATCTCATTAGTATACAAAAAGATATTCATCATATCTGAGAGTCTAGGGTTTTAGAAACTGTGTGCCAGAAAACAGGAATGAAGACCCCTAAGTGTATATGTATTTCTTATTATAAATCAGAATATGTGGATAGTTTCAGGTTGGGTGAAATGAAGAACTGGTTTCTCACCTTATCATGTAATGAACAGAGGAATCTGTAAGTAATTACTAACACTTAAAGATACAATATGTTTGTCAAAAGCTATGCATACTAATTTATAAATATATTGTGCAGTGTATACAAGCATACAGTACTTTTGCAAAATCGTCACCATAACAATTTTCCATTCTTAGGAAATCATTCTTTTAAATATTCACAATCCTGCTGTTATAGAAACGAGACTAGGTCATCAAGTTGATTTTGCATCTTTCTACTGGTTGGTTTAGAATACTTAGAATTTTGGGAAAGTCGGTTGAGTCTTTGATTTGGCAATAATTCTATTTTCCCATTTCATCTAACTTTTTCTTATTAAGATTCCTTCCCTAGGAAGAAGCAGCCTATCAATAGCTGGGTCCATGGTGAGCCATTCATTCTGCAGTTAAATGCTCTCTATACAAGTTCTATTTGAAGGGAAAAACAAATGCTTTTTCACACACACAAAAGAAGCCAAGATGGTGGCAGGTCCTTTGGCATGCCGTACTTTTTCTTGAGAAACTGTGTGGTAGTGCCACCCCTGGAGGGTAATTCTCCAACCTTGGGAACCTCCCTTTTGCCATTTCTCAGCTGGTCCCCACTGCCCACCCCGACCCCCCCCCCAGCCCACCCCACTTCTTCTACAACTTCTTAACTCAAGGCTTTCTAAGACTTTAAGCCTTTCTCACAGAGACCAGCTGCTTTCACACAACTTCTGTGTGGACATTTCCCGCTTTTCCTCAAGTTGGATGGCTGCCTGGGAGGCATGCTGAGCTCCACTCAGGAAATGCTCTTAGTGTGAGGACGCTTTGAGCCACATAGCACTCTATTTGATCAGTTCTCTGTGTTCACATTTTTATTGTTGGCTTATTTTAAAGGAAGCCTGCCTATCCTCTCCAAGGCCATTTCTGCTTCTGTAGTATTTGGAATTTATATGGGGAGCTGAGTATAGGAATTACAAGCAAAGTTTGTTCTTATTGACAGAACATCTCTAAGGAGACAGAAAAAGATGAATGAAAGGAAGAACATGGCCAATAAAGTTCTGAGAGATAAGCTAGAAGGTCTTTGGTTTGTAAAAATTAGTCAAAGCTAGAGAGGATGTTAAGGTCAAAATGAATCAATGACTGAGGAGTCAGGAGATAATCTCAGATGAATTCATGTCTATTCCTTAGAGCATAAAACAGAAATGACAAAAGGCAAGGCTCACTTCTCTAAATTTGGTAAGGGGCAATGGTTAATAAACATGAAGACCAGCTGGCGCCCACTGTGACGGTAGTAGGAACCAACAACTTCGCCTTAGAAATCTCCTCCCCAAAGCAGAATCCTGTTCCAATTGATTTTAGGCACCTATGGAAATAAAATATCTGAGACCAAATTTGGGTGATAGTGCAAGTTGTACCCAAAACACACAGAATGAAGGAAATTGACAGGTGGGTGGGGACTATCACACTTAAGCACATACAGGCGGCAGTTCTGGGGTCCTCAGGTTCCTCCTGAGGCCACGAGGCAAATGGTGTCTATCTATCAGTACCTGTCATCAATGAAATCCAGCCTGGCCAAGCTGCCTGCAGGTGTCAGCAACTTGATTCCTATTACTGGTTTGTTAGTTCCAACCCTCCCTCCCTCCCTCCCTCCCTCCCTTCCTTCCTTCCTTCCCTCCCTCTCTCCCTTCCTTTTTCCTTTTGGTCCACCCAAATCTTTACTGAATATGCCAGACGCTGTGGGAATACATATAAGAATAAGAGGCTGCACCTTCCTCTCAACTTGCTTGTCAGCTAACAGGAAAGATAGGCCAATGACACACAACTGCAACACTGAGCAGTGTGTGGTGAGTGCTACAAATGAGAACGCCCGCCGTGGATCTGAGAGGAGGGCAATGACAGCCGACTGGCGGCACCTGAGAGTGCTAGCTAGTGGAGGTAGTGAGTGGAGTGGCTTGGGAAAAGCGGGTAGGGTGGAGCTAGAGGGTTCCTTCCATAGGTGGAGGAAGAGAGCTGCTGGCAATTTCAAGATATTTCACAGAGCTATTTCACAGAGGGATGAAGGGTAGCTGCTCCAGCCATGCCACCCCGCTGGCCATAAACTTTACCTGAGGGCTTATTAATGTCCCAATTTCTGGGTTCCCGCCCCCCAGAGCTCCTTATTTTGGAGGAGGTAGCCTGAGAAGTACGCATTTCTTCCTAGTTCCCAGGTGATCCTGATGGTGCTGATCTACGACGCACTGTCCAGGAACATGCCACCCAGGCTCCACCTGACATGCTGTTTGCTGTGCCTAGAAGTTTCTCCCTCAGGTATTCACATGACTCCTGCTCCCACTTTATTCTTCACATCTCCTCTCCTGACACTTTCTCTTCTTCCTACGCTATATCTCTCTTCAAAGCCCTTATCAGTACTCAACACTATGGCATGTTAATTTCTGTCATCCCATTGCAAGGTAAACCCTACAAGAGACTTCATTTCATTCATCAGTACCTAAAGCAGCACCATGTTCCTAAAACCTGCACTCCTGTAATTCTAGCCTTTAAAACAGTGTTGGACACATGTTAGGCACTCAATAGCTAATGCTGACTGAATGCATGAGGTCTTGCCTTAGAAAGAAAGATGGAACCAGGAACCTATGGAGTTTGTGCAGGAAGAATGGATGCTACTTCTTCTCTATCTCACTAATAAAGATACATTTTTTTTTTCTTTTTGCTCTTGTTAGTAAAAGTTTTGGTGTCAGGAGTGGGAGAAAGGGAGGTTATAGAAGTATGTGGGACATTGAAGTAAGCAGAGAGCTTTTACAGCAGCTGTGTGGAGACTGCACTACCTCCTCAATCCATCCTCCTATGGAAAAAGAAGAATGAAACCCTCATTCTGGGCAGAGAAAAACAAGGCAGGCTATATTTCTCTCCAAAATACTGAAGTGATTTTCCTATTGGATACTGTGCGATGTTCTACTTATCACTTAGCCTCTACACACAAGTCTGAAAACTTAGGGAGAAGTGGACTCTGTAAGGTGTCCTCATCTCTGCTCCATAAGCTGAGGACTTAGAATATTTTCTCTGCAGCCAAAATTTCCAACTATTCCAAACATCATGCTACACAAGGTCATTCCCAATATCCCAGCCTTCAACATGTTCAGCAGTTTTGATGCCAAATGCATTATTCTCACGTAGGCAGACATCTCATGCAAACATGATGGAAAGAATATAATAAGACCCCAACCATATCTTATTACAAATCTTGTGTCCTCATCACAGACACAAAATCAGAAAGAAGAACTCAGAGGAAATTTATGTGATCCCTGAATTAGTCTGATAAGTTAAAGACATTCTGAAAAAAAGATAGGTGAACCAATGAGGTCTCGTGAGTGAATGGTTACAGATTCTGTAACTGCAAAAATAGTGCAGAGTTTTCATCTCGGGATAAAAACGGGTGGTACCCTCGAATTTTCATCTTTCAGCAGTTGGGAATCTGAAATGCCACAAAAACACCTGAAGTGTGTGTTAAGGAAACAAAGGTAGAGAAAAGGCAGGAAGAGAGAGTGTGTTAACCTAACATACTTGCATTTCCATTTGGTTTTGAACACTTGTTCATGTTTTATTTATTTACTTTTCTCAGTTTGGATTGTTAGATTGAACTAAAACCCCCCAGGAGACAGACTGCTGCTTTCTCTGCAAGACACTGCCTGGCACAGCCACTTTGAAGATTCTTAGCTCTACTTGCAGGTAAGAAATGGTGGCCAGGTAGATCGTACTTGGTCAGTAAGTGTTTGTGGAATGAGGGAGGATGAGAGGCCTGGAAAGATGGGTGATGAGATGATAGCCCCAGTTCTCCCATAACTAAAGGAAGAAGAGAGAAGGCCCATTTATTTGGCTAAAAATCCTCAGAGTTAAACATGTATTCTTCTTGCTTTTATTTCCAGCTTGGTTTCTCTCTCAGTCGGGCTCCCAGCTGAAACAGAATTCTGCCCAGGTGGTTAATAAAGGAACTATTTATAGAGATGTGAGCCAGGTAAGGGGACAGATGACGGATGTTGAAGTACCCAGAGATTAGTGACCCTGGGTCTAAACAGACAGACAATGGACAGAAATCACCCTCCTCAAGGCCGAGAGAGCTGGCCCTGGGAGGGGGAGTGTCCAGCAGGAGCCACGGCCTTGGAGGCTGGCAGCTGTCAGAACTGAATAAATACCCCAGCCCCTCTCTCTTCCTGCCTCCATATGAGACAGTTCCCAGAGACCTTGCCCTCCAGGCCCAGAGAATAGAAAGGCAGAGAATACATGGAGGTTGGAGCGATTTCTTTCATTTTGCTTCACTTGCTTTTTGACTTCTTCGGGGCTTCTTTAAAGCTGTGCCTGCACCCTTTTGTGCAATGTAATAGATATTGAATAATGAGGGTCCACGGGGGCAGGTTCCAGGTAACATGAGGTAACAAAGAAAGATTCAAGAGAAATCACTGAGCTGGGTTCCATTTCATCCTCCCTACAGTCAGCCGGCCCCTCGTAATGCTCGGTGGTCCTTCCAAAGGTTGCAAGACATTTCCCTCAGGAACATTTTAAAGCTATTCCCTCCCTCTATCGGGTCCCCATGCAAAAAACTCTCCCTTCAAAGAACCAGGCCCTCACCTCCCTCTCTACAGAGGAAAGAGGGGCAGTTGGCCAGTTTTCTGTCTCTGCAGAGACCCAGCTCCAAACCATTCCCTGGGTCTCTTTATCTATAGTCTCTACCTCTCCTTATTTCTACCACCTGGCATAAAACATGAACATACTTTTCTTACAAAGTAAAAGCAAAAGAGCAAAACACTCCTTCAACTCTAGCTATTGACTCCCTCTCTTCTCACCCTTCCCTGTACCAACAAGCTTCTTGAAAAGACAGTCTTCACTCACGGCTAATTTCCTCACATCCCAATTGGTCCTCAACCTGTGGAGCTCCTGTTTCCACTCTCCACTCCAGCAAAAGCACCTTTGATGATATTACAAATGATTTCCTGGATGGCCAAACCAGGGGCATTAATTCACAATACTTGATGTGACTAACCTCCCCCTTCTTGGATCTTCATTTTCCTTCCTATATTCTTACTCTCTTTCTAGGCATTTCTGCTACTTCCTTCTCTGGCTTGTCCCTTCTGCTGTGTTCAGTTTTTGGCTTTCTTTTCGTGTAACGAGCGTTCCCTGGGTGCTCCAGTGTACACTCAAGGTTTCAAGAAATTCTGTTTACACACAAGTCACTGTGATCAGTTTCATTGTCTAGACAGCTCTATTTCGCTTCAGACCCCTCATCCCACTGGGTGTTTTATAGGCACCTCAAACGACACACATCCAAAAAAGTGCTTATCTGCTCTGCAAAGACCTCAGTCCAATTAGGCAGTCCTGAGAATCACTTTCCACTATTCCCTCCTTCCTCCTCCCATCTGGTTACCTAACTGTGAAATTTCTACTTCCTGAATAGTTCTCTAATTGGTTCTTTCTTTTCCTTCCATTGTCACTGCCATGAGTGAGGACCTACCTCATATTTCTACCGTCACCACAATGTCCCAGTTGTCTTGCTGCCAATCTTCAGCCCTCAAGTCTTCCCTTCTCAATGATGGCAGAGAAAACTTTCTTTCAAAAATCTAATCATCTAAATTCCTGCTTTAAATTCTTTATGAGCTAGCACCCTGTCACCTGTGGGAGAAATCAGAACTCTGTGTCGGGGGACACAAGGCATGTCAATGCCTCCCCTCCCCTCGCAGCCTTACCCTCACTAGGAGAAATCTCTTCTTTGGTAGTTTATCTGTACTTAATTATTCTGGTTTTCTAGGCTTGACCAAATTTTCACCTGTAGTTCTTTGAACCAATATATAGAGTGGATATAAAGTTCTTAAATTGCACATAAACTTTATGTCCACACTGTATTTGTTCCCTGTATCTTGAAACCCTTTCCTAATTTCTACTTGTTCTTTGTGACTGAAATCAGTGCCTTGTTCTTTTAGTACTAGTCCTTTGAAAGAAAAAAAGGGATAAAACACCTTGCATAGTTAACAGACCACTCAAATTCCTGTTTGTCCTTTAAGACTCATCTTATCCAAGTATCCTTTTTAAACCTTCTCTCCATCCTTCAGTCTGGATTAAGTGACCATCTCCTGTATTCACCAGGCACCAAGAGTTTCCTCTGGAAGCACAAGAATCCCAGGGTGGAATCGTTTACCTGGCTGAGTTACTCGTTACGCCATGCACCTGGGCTGCTCTTTGAGCTCTGTAGTTCCAGACTAGCAGCAGGCAGACACCCTACAAATATTGATAGATATAAAATGAAAATCTCCCTCATTAAACACTTCCCAGCCTTGTCAAATTACTTTCCTTCATCCCCAACCACTCTAGAGAATAGGAAAGGAAAGAAGATGTCCGGATTCACCACAAGTGGTGGTGTCAATTGTAAAGTGAGCTCACCTGGCCTGGGTTTAGTCTTAACTCCATCCTTTGCTCTTCAAATCCTTTTACCTTTATGGAGTTCTGCTTCCTTATTTATTAAATAAAGGGGCTGGCCTAATTTTTTGGTTTTTGGCCTCCTCCAATTCTGACATTCTACAGCTTAAAAAAAAATCATTTATAGAAGTAAAACTCATACTTTCAATTAACTGGAAGTCCTAAGTTTTAAAATCCTATTCATCCTAAGGAGGGATTAATCTTTCAGGAGAAGCAACTGGTGGTAACCGCTGGGTTTCATCATGACCACTGAGAGAGACTGCTGGTATCTCCGGCAGGTTCCCCCAGATCTGGCCCCTCGTCAAAGACGTACTTCACAGCCTCCCTTGTGGTGAAGGCCATCCACTGACTTCTGACCGGTAGGAAATGAGGTTTGAACTTCTGGACTTCTTTGAACTTCTTCCTTAAAGAAAAGGAAAATGACCTTCCCCCCCCCCCCCCCATTTTCCTGGTGGCTGGACTCAGTGATAGGAGACTCCTGAGGGACCTGAAAGTTGAGCACAGCAGAGCCACCAAGCTGCGGGAGCCTGGTTCCCTAGCGCTACCTACCACCCACAGCTGTTCTGGATTTTTACACAAGAGAGAAATTAATTTCTTTTGAAAGGTTTGGGATTCCTTGTTATAGCAAGACCAAACAAAAGCAGAAACAGCCCAACCCAATATCTGTAGTATCTTTACTAAAAATATATAATAAGAAAATACTATTTTCAAAGTACACTGAAAACTGAAAGAAGGAACAAAGATGCTCATGTTGTTGAAGAAAACCACTTAGAAGTTTGCTTCAACCTTTAATAAAATAATCTTAGAGGAAATTAGCGACACTAAAGATCCTAAAGCTTCCTATTCTGTGTCTGCTTTATCATAAAGAAGCTAAGGCTTGTAGGCAGACTGAGAAACATTTATTTAGCAAAGCAAATTCTAATCCAGTAAACCAGTTGTCTACTGATTGATCATAACGAAGACTAAAACAAGCCACCCAAAGAGCTTTCATTTTCTATTTAGTAATCCCGTTTACAAAGGTAGAAAAAACATAAAATGATTTTGTTAGGCAGCACAATATAGGCCGGGAAGTTATGAAACATTTACATCCTTTGCTGCTTTTCAAGAGGTGGAAGTGATTTTGCTTAATGTTATTACCCAGTAAGTACTTGGTGCCATAACATAAAGGGTCCATTATCAGAGTGCACTTCATGGAGAAGGGAGCCCAGAAGTGTTTGAAACGCCCCTCCGCCCCCTTGCTCAGTGGGGAGGGAGAGTGCTGGTCCCCCAGAGCACCGTCCACCTGTGAGTGCGGGTCATAGGAGAGCTATAGCCCTGCACATCTTTAACAAGCAAAGCAGGAATCCCCAACACCAGAACATACAGCAGGGAAGAAAGCTTTGGGTATAATGAGCTGATAAACAATCAGCACTTAGGGGCTATTCTCGGAGCTGATGTGTAAGGAAAACTAAATATATTCTACCATAAACAAGTAGCAAGAGCTATAAGGAGGTCTCAGAAGGAGACCTGGGACCTGATTAAGGGAGAACAATTCCATTACCCACACACTGGCTTGAAGGGGAAAGGTTCAAAACCAACCACATGTCCTTTATAGCTCCTCAGTCCCCCGTTTACAGAGCACACATCTCAACCCATCGTGAGGAGCTGAAGCAGTACACGCTTTGCTCATGACAATGGTGTGGCGCTGACTCTATTTCTCTGACCTGACTAGATTGGGGTTTCAGGGCTCAGGAAGAGTGAAACAGAGGTAGGAAAACCAGAATCAGAATTCTGAAGAGCCTTGAAAGCCTGGCAGAATATTCTGGATTTGATAGTGTTAACAACAGGAAGCCAATGTAGGCTTTGAGCAAAGAAGTAATAAGATAAAAGCCTCAAATGAAAAAGAACTAGAGAAAGGTAAATCTGTCAGGAGAAAATGACCTTAACCCAGACTGAGACCTTAAGAAAAAAATTCCTGGATATGACTAGTGGCCACCACAGGAGGACAAATGAAATACTTTTTATAAGAATGGAAGGGACTAGAGATAAATTATTCTCTGGGAATTGAACAAGAGGGTCATTTGAAGACATGGAGTAAAACTCCTCAAGGAAGCAAACATACTGAAGAATAAAAAGGCTGAACCCGGCTCTGCGCCCGTAGCACAGTGGTTACGGCCCCAGCCACATACACCAGGGCTGGCAGGTTCGAACCTGGCCTGGGCCTGCTAAACAACAATGGCAACTGCAGCAAAAAAAGTAGCTGGGCGTTGTGGCGGGCGCCTGTAGTCCCAGCTACTCGGGAGGCTGAGGCGAGAGAATCCCTGAAGCCCAAAGAGTCTGAGGTTGCTGTGAGCTGTGAGGCCACGGCACTCTACCAAGGCTGACATAGTGAGACTCTGTCTCAAAAAAAAGAAAAGAAAAAGCTGAACCACAATTTTAGACTGAGAGGGGACATTGCCAATGACTACACCAGGACAGCTGGTGTAAACTAAGACAGTTTCTGGGCCAGTGCTGTGCAAATGGGGACATAAGGCCATCCTGTCAGAAATAGGCGTAGCACCAATGTAGATGACAACTCAGATTCGCACGACCCCTCTAATCACTGTGCTCTGGCCCTAGATTTCTCCAAGTTCAGGGCATTCAAATAAAGCTACCCTCAGGTGACAAAGGGATAAAAACCCACTGTTGAGAGAGAATGGCCAGGGAGGTAAGGTGGAAAACCAGCAGGACATCCCTGAGCTTGAACTTGCTCTGCGAGCCGCGGTGTTTCTCAGGGTTCTTTTCAATATGCCACATCCTGACTTGGGGCCGCTCTGCTTACAGGATTGAGGACCAAACTACATTTTAAAAATTTCTTACTTCCCTTATGTCTATTTTCCTGAATCTCCATGTCCTGTCTCCATAAGCAGGGCTGTTGGTACAGCATGGGCGCTGCTCGTTAACACACACCAGCTGGTTGGTCTCACCTATGGAATGGGGGGGAAAGTCTGCCTTATCAGAGCTCCTCCCATAGAAAGAACAAAGAAGGGAAAGGATCTGCCCTGAGATGGGAGAGGCATCTTGAAAAAATGCAGGGCTGGGTGAAGAAGGCAGAGTCCTTGGGAACTCAGCAAGCAGACCCAGTGCTTAAGGGTTCGAGTCCTAAGAAGCAGCCATGGTGGTGGGGAGTCAGAGCTCTTAGTACCCACAGCCTGGATGTGGCAGGGCTGGGTTTTCAGGCTTGGCGAGGCTCTAGAAGGGGTCTCTCTCCATCCTTCTTGGATCACTGAGCTCTCCTATCAGTCCTAAAGAAGCTGTTCATCCCATCCGGCACTTACACATTGTACACTAACTTTATGTGTACGCTATTTTCTCTACTAAACTGCGAGCTATCAGACGGCATTCATTCTGTTGGTCGATGTCAGGCCCACGATGGACATTCAGATATGCTTGTTGAATGAATAACTGTATACACCTGTGGCCACTTTCTGTGCCGTGTGTGTGTGTGTGTGTGTGTGTGTGTGTGACAATCTAAAATTCTTTCATCATCTGTCTTCTATCCCTTATAGGCCCTGCTTTTTGAATGATTCACCACCAGTGACTCATCATCACCGTAGAGAATGTGACCAAGATTAAACTTCCAATTTTATCTACACAATCCACTCCTTTTCTTTATTGTTCTGAAAATATCTGTTCTAAAAACCAGATTAAATCTTCAGTTTTCCTTAAAAGCAACTATATTCTATGCCTCAATCTGTGGTAGATAGAGAAGTGTGGTTTGTGGACCTGCGTCCTTGCACCGTGACCTTGGGTTAGCTTGTTGTGAACTGGGACTAAAAGGTTGGGACCTCCTTTAGCTTATTTGTAAAACAGGGATACCAACTGCACAAAGTTACTGAGAAAATTAACATTTTTATAGATATTCATTTTGAGTATTGATAAGTATTAGGTATTTTATCACCGTATTAAGTGTTTACTAAATGCCTAGAACCATGCAATAGCAAAGCAATACCCATATTATTGCTTTAATCCTCCCAACAACTTAGTGAGGAAGGTGCTAATATTACCCCCATTGTCCCAGATAAAGAAACTGAGGCTCAGAGAGGTTAGGGAAGTTGCCTAAGGTAACAGAGTTACTAAGTATAGGAATGCAGAAATTGAAACCCAGGCAGTTCAACTTCAAACTTACACTACACTGACTGGCATGAAAACAGTTCTATGTAAGTACTTTTCAAAAATCAGAGCCATCTTAATTCTACGGTGTTGCCAGAATTTATTTTTTTACTGTCTTAGATTTCTCTTTTACCTTTACTAAGAAAACAAAGGTCTACCCTAATTTCCTGTGATGCAAAAGATCCTTGTTTTTGTTTGTTTCGTTTGTCCTCAACATTACAATATAATAAATAACTAGGTTTGCTTTCAGGAAAACAAACAGATGAGGGAGACACAGAGTGAAATGTGCTCGTATCGGAGTCTAATTCCCTGACTGACGAGTGTTACTGAAATGTTTGACTTGGCATTCATGGCCCCTGAAGCTCCCTGACATTAGAGTATCAGTAAATACTCAAATCAACGTATTTTCCACACTTTACTTCATTTCTTTTCTATGCATTTTTAAATCTTACTTATGGATGTGTAATTTAATATAGTTATCCCCAAACAAAAAGGTATCAGCTTTTGTCATCAGCTTTTCCTTGTCTATAAACTCGTTTTCTGAGATGCTTAAAACTGGCCATTTCCTAAGCATCTGTTACACAACTGGCACCCTCCAACTGTTGCTAGTTTATGTAGAAAGAGGACTGAGTTCATTAGCTGCTCTCAGGAGACAGGGTGGGCTGCTCCAAGTGTTCCTTTATTCACACTCAGCGTCCTAATCCTATTACAAGTGATAATTACATATTATTAGATTCAGCCAAGACCTACAAAATGATAAGAATGCAAGAAATTGGTCTTCCCCATAATTAGTAACAAGCCCCCCAAATTGTATTAAGGGATAAAAATAAGGTAGATTAGAATGCTAACTTTGGATGGGCAGAGTTGGTCAAAAATAACGTTAAATACTATTATTCCGGGTCTTCCCATCAGATTCTTATTCACTGGAAGCATAAACTTGCAGAAAGTAGCCTCTAAGTAAATAAAGACAAACACTTCCAAACCCAAGCAGCAGTCCTGTCTTTGGTGATGAGAGAATGACACGTCTAATGAAGGTCAAGATCCCCCATGTTCAGTGGTGAGGACACTTGGAAATATTTCTAGCTGTAAAGAAGCTCTAGGCACCTGTTGGTGGACAGGGGAGTCTGGCTTCTCCAGCTTCTTCTCATTGTTTCTTTTATTTTCTTTCCACTGTTCAGACATTTTGGGATTAACTTATTAAGTGGCAGCAAAAGAGAAAATGGCAATTATTACTTTCATTGCTGAACAGCAGAGAAGGTAGTGTCACTTGCTCCAGAAGGCTTCCAGTCACTGCGAGTTCCACACAGAAAACGGGGCCGCCAGGGGCCTCATTTCCTTGGCAAGGTGGCACTTGCCTGCTCAGCCGCAGCAGCCAGGTAACTTAACCCGAGTACCACACCGGAATGATTATGGACAGAGGGACTGTTGAGCAGAGGAGCGAGGTCCTAGGTCACACCAGCCTGTCTAAACCTGTGATATGTGTTTGTCTTATGACCTGATATCAGCCGAGAGAGGTAGAATTAACTTCTCTGCAGCTTGTGGCTGAACCATCAGCCTTGAAACACCGGCTCCTTTCCCCAAATCTCTAAAGAGCTTGACAAATTCCAGGATATAAAGCCCCGATCTTGTGTGTCCAGGAGACCAAAAAACAGCCCTTAGATGTTCACTCCTTTCCATCTTCCCAGAAACACTGGGGTGGAAAAATTGGGGATAATATTACCAACCATCTGTGTCCTCTGCTTCACCTCACTACCACCTCATCCTGGCTCCCCAACAACTGAGGGCATGTCTGTAGAATGTCCTCTGAGAGCCTTGTATGCATGGGAACCCTAAAGGCAGCGCCAAGACACTTTGAGGGAGAGAGAGACAAACACAATTCCCCCAAACATAAATTCTACTTTACACCATTCCTAAAAAGAACAACTTTGTTTTAAGACTCTGGGCACTACTGGAGGATATATTTAAGGTTCTTCTAGCTCTAAAAGGCAGGCATGTCCTACTCTTCAGATTCAGAGAAGGACCCTCTGCAAATGTGAGCAAAAAGCATGCTGTCTATACCACGGCAAGTCTTCAGAGTAACAAGAACTTGCTTAGTAAGTAACATTGCTTCATACCCAGCCCTGTGCCTCAGTAAGAAAGGCATACAGAACTCACGCTAACCTACAGAGCAAAAAAATCTGATTGCTTTTCTCCTTCTATGTTTTCCCTCAGAAAAGTACCTGTAATTTTACAGCTGACTACTTTTATTCTGCTTATTTTGAGTGGAATCATCTGCATTGCCCAGATGGGAAACTCTTTCTAATCGCTCTGCAGGTTAACTGGTACCCATAAAAATCAGGAGGCTTAGCTCTTAAAATTAGTCACTGGTGAATTTCAACGCACTGCTCCAGCATACAACTCTGAAGGAGAGGCATTAGTGCCCAGGTGGTAATTCACGTGGTAGAAAGCGTCACCGAGCCTCCACCAAGGCCAATACCGCAAACGCAGTCCAGGGCTCCTGCAAATACCGCAAACGCAGTCCAGGGCTTCTGCAGAGACAGAGTCCCGTTCAACCCTTGGTCCACTGCTGAGATGCGCACTCTGTAAAGTATGGAAAGCCAGACTGTGCCCACCACGGTCTCTCAGTGGCGAAAGCAAAGCCCCAGGAGCCGTGTGTGCAGGTGACATGGGGGAGCAGGAAAGTGCAGATTCACTGGAGACCCCAAATCAGAAAGAGCGAGGCGCAACTCAGGAGCAAGCCGGCACCCCTGAGCCAAACCAGAGCCGTGCAGGGCTTGGAAGTCTCTCCACTTACCCAGCATAGCGGTTGTTATAGAGGTGGCTGTGCCCTGGCTGCAGAATCTTCAAAAAGAGCCAGCAGAGAGGCAGCAGAGCGGCTGCGGGGCCCCTGCGCTTCCCCGGGCGCTTCATCGCGTCCGGAGAGGCGCTGGAAGTGGCTCCGGCAGCCGCCCGGGAAGCCGGAGGGGCTCGCAGCACCCCCCACACACCGCACGCCTGCTCTGGAAGGGGGCGGGGGCCAGGGCAGGGAGGGAGCAAAACGTGACACTTCTTTCCAGCCACAAGGAGAAAAAAGTTGAGGCAGCCGAGGAAGGAAAGTTGCTCTTGAGACGGGGATTTGGGAGAAGCAGCGGCGGCGGCAGCTGAGCTGACCCTAACCAGGCTCCCCGGCAGGGGCTGGGCCTCCCCCGGGCCGGCTCGTGGAGGGGTCGCAGGGTGCTGCTTCCTTTGGGAGGACTCCTCTTCGCTCGGCCAGTGTGGAGCCCCTAACCTCTTTGTCAACCTTTATTCCCTGCTACCTTCGACAGCAGGAGAACCCTATTCTAATTGCAAATGATCTGTCTGCGGATGAGCTAACAAGCCAGCACAGAACATTCGGAGCTCCAAGCTTTGATCTCCCAGGAAAGCTTTCTACACGCGCTCCCCGGATGCGATGCACAGCGAGCAGCCTGGGGAGCGTGCTCGGGGCGAGGGCAGCATCTGGATGGGGCTCCAGCTCCTGACCTACCCGGAGCGGGCAGTGGCTTCAGTGGCCCCGGGAAGGTACCCTAGATGGGGCTCGGGCTCCTGACCGCACCTCCCCGGAGCCTCGGGAGGGTCTCGGTGTCCCGGTTGCGCGGCACCCAGACCTGCTCTGTCTCAGAGCTGCTCCCGGGAAACCAGGAGGCCTTCAGGGAGGCCACGCAGGGAGCCAGACTGTTGAATCAGGACCCCCGGGCGTGGGCACTACTGTGAACCCACCGTGCTGGGCTGGAGCGGAGGCTCCTCAGAGTTGGTCCCGCAGCGGATCATGCGCGAAGCTCATTAAACTGCAGCCCTCACGGGGATTGGGGCGGATTCCGCGTCTCCAACAAGCTTCTAGGTGGTGAAGACGCTGAGGGCCCTGCAGCCGCGTGTCCAGTACCGGGACTTCACTTTAGAATGAGGTCGGCCTTGTCTTCTCTCACTGAAGACCGGGGCAAAGCATTCCCTTCTCATTTTCTCCATCAAGGCTTTCTCTTTTTTTAAATTTCAGGTTAATGTGAGGGTACAAACAGCCAGGTTAGGACGCTTGCATTTGTTAGGCCGAGTCCCTCTTGTAGTGCTGTCCTGCATCTGACAAGCGCCCCCACACCCTACACTCTGCCCAATGAGTGGAAGCACACCAATGCCCCTCCCTCCCCAGCTCAAACTAAATTGAGTTTTTCTCCTATGTGGGCTTGAATTAGATGGTCTACTGGCTTTGTTGTTAGCATTGAGTACATTGGATGTTTGCTCTCCATTCTTGTGATACTTTACTGAGAAGAACGTGTTTCAGCTCCATCCAGGTAAACACAAAAGATGTAAACTCTCCGTCTTTTTTAATGGCTAAATAGTATTCTCTGGTATTATCACAGCTCCATTTACAACTACCAAGATGTGGCAGCAACCTAGATGCCCATCAACCCAGGAATGGATTATCAACCTGTTCTTTTCTCTTTGCTTCCACTTAATCTACTCACATACACCAGAGAGCTCACTGGGGAGAGCTGCCCTGCCCCGGTAGGTAAGCAGGATATTATCTAGGGCGCCCCTCTTATTTTCCACACCGAGTCCTCTTGTATTCCAGAAGAGAGAGCAAACCCAAAGTGATAGCCAGAGTACCTGTTAGAAGAGAAAGCTCCAAACCTTCCCCATTTTCACCAACTGAAAAGTTGAACCAAACTCCTCTGACAGATTCAAGGTCAGGTTCATGGCAGAGATGAAATGATTTTCATTTGACATGAATCTCTGAAGCTCTCTTCAACTCCCCCAGCATTAGCTTACTAAATGCCTTCCTTGGGTCCTCTCTCTGACATCTGGCACATCCTCTGCTGTAGGACTGACTGTGTCATGTTACATTTTTGTCTGGTTTCCTCACAAAGCTGTCGTCTCCTCGAATGCAGAACTCTATGCCTTTTGTCTTTGTGCATACTTCCTTTTACACGTACCTCCTTGAGAGGACACAATGTCTACTGAAGGAATGGTCAGCAATGTTTGTTGAGTGAATGATGAACCTGGGAGGGATTCATTCGTCAAACATCACCTCTGTATTTGCATGGAAAGAACACCCTGGCAGCAGAGAGCACTATGAGTGCTTCTGGGGAGTGGAAGTGGTCAGGTGGAAGTGGAGGTGGTCAGGGCTCCTGGTTTAGCTGTTTTGTTTATGTTGTCTTCCTTCCTGACCTCATGGCCTAGCACGTTGGTCATTCTAAACTGGTGAGGCCTCTTTCTCAGCAAGATGCATAACAATACTTGAGGCCTTTCAGATAAAGTCAAGAGAGTTCATACAGCAGCCAGTGAGCTGTAGAAATAAGAGGTTACTGTATAAATAAAACACTTCATCTTTTTACATTTCATTATGTCAGAGCAATGTATAAATCTGTCGTTTTATATCACAGCCCTAAACTAGGAATGTTCAGTCTCTAACTAGGAATGAAGCTCATCCTCAACTGATTCTGAAAGACTGAATCCAGCAAGCATGTTCAGCAAATGTTCTCTGGACTCTCAGACCAGCGGAATAATTTCCTCGACCATGAAAAATGCAAAAGACTAGAAGACATTCTATAACCTTCCTAAAAATTTCAGATCAAAGACAAGTTCTCAAACAGTAGAAGTCATGCCTAGCAATCATTCTTTGCTTTTCTAAGGCCCAGGTTATCTGATCAAACTTCTCTTGCAGGAGATAAGCTCCCATAAAATGAGTGATAAATGGAGTCCATTTAGCCAGTGGGAGGAGAGAGAACGGTTTTATAGATGAATTCAAAGATAAAAGTTCCATTTTTAAGGCACTGAGAGGGAGTGAATTATTAAACCAGTGAGGGGTTTGGAGATGGGAAGGCAAGACATTCTATTTATTGGCTATGGTTTTCTCATGTTTTAGTGAAAGAGTGAACTGCATTAAGGGAAATATTACCGTGCAGAGAAAGAACTGAAACTACAATTGGGAAAGGAAAATGTCATCCCTGGGATTTGGGCCCAACGTTAATGGTGAGATAATGTTTAATGTCCCTTCCACACCTGAAATTCTATGATGCTGTGGGGAAAGATTTTGCAATCCTCCCCCCGCCACCCAATTGTTTGAGAGACACATAGATGTGTTTTGGTAACGGTATCTGGAAAAGAAAACGGTGTGGGTGGTAGCAGGAAGGTAGACGACCATCCTGCCGCAGTGGGTTTTGTGCTCATTCCTCAGTGGCTTGCTAACCCAGACCCCCGCAGCTCTCCTTGACAGCTCTCTGACATTGTTCCAACAGGCGAGGAAACAGCAAATGCGAAGTTAGGTTACCGCCTATGTGGTCTTGGCAAGTCTGTGAGGAATGTTCTAAAGCTTCCTTTAACGAGGAGTCACTAACTGCCTCAGCACCCTGAGCTCCTCCCTCCGTGCCCTCTCTCTCTCATCAGCTCCCCTTCTCTGTCCCTCCCTTACACACAGCCCCTTGTCCCCTCTCAGGTTTCTCACAGCACACTCTTGAACCTGACCATGTGCTCTCCTTCCCCTCCACCCTGCGGAATCTTCCTCTCAAAGATCAGTGGTCTGCTCCCTGTTCTCACTCGTCATGGGTGTGGTTTCGGAGGGTGTTTACCACTCACTGTTTGAGATTCTCTTTTCCCGTGGGCTCTGAAACATTGTCCTCTTCTTCCTAGGGTTCCTTCTCTATTTTCTGCCTGCTAAAACAGCAGATGTTTCACGGAAACCTTTGTTTGGCCTTCTCCTTGATTCATTCACGGCAGACATGGGCTCTGATTTTGTGACACTTTGTAGGGGCTGGGCAGATAAATAAACCCATTGTTACATTCAGAGTTTCCATGTATCCTACAGGAACTCATTAGACAAATTCTGACAATGAAGTTCATGAGCTTAATTGTCTGACCTCATAGGTGCTGCAATAGACAATTGCAGGGGCAGACCACGGATTAGTGTGTTCCGAGGAAGTGGACATTTCAACCAAGTGTGAGCAGCAGCCAGCCATCCCAACAAGGGTGGTGTAGGGGAGTGAGGCATGGGACAAGACCATTGCAGGCACAAAGGACAGCACTGTCCCTCAGTAAATCTCAACAGGATGAAGAGCAACATTCAGGCTCCTCTGCTTGACATTAAAGGCCCTTGAAAATGTTTTCATTTTTATCTTTCTCAATATTTACTGAATACTCTGCACCTTTTCTTTCTTTTGTGTTTGCTTACAGTGATTCCTTGATAACAGTAATAGTCATCTCTATTCTGCCTTCCTATCTTTATCCAGCCCAATCCTTGCAACCCTGCCAGGCCCAACTCAAGTCAGTCTCTTCCATGAAGCTGTTCCAGCCCATTTCTGCCCGCAGCGGCCACCTTCTCTGAGTAGACAGTATTTATTCATGTACCACTCTTATGTCTTACTGTGTGTTGACACTTTGCTCAAGATTACCATCTATTCTGTTCCACGGTGTCTGGGGCAGTGCTGGGTTCACAGCAGACATCCCCTACCAAAGCCTTGATTTGCCTTTCAGCCCACAGCTCTCAGGACCTTTTAACTGTCAGAGGAGTTCTGGGCCAGGGCCCCGGCCTGCCCCTTGTCCTCGGCCAGGTGTCTCAAGAGTCTTGCTCACTTAGATGAAAAAGCAATTTGGAGAGTAAGTCTTATTAATAGACAAGTCTATTGTTATATTTTGAGGTGCTTATAATTATGTTACAAAGATGTTTTGTAGACCAAAAAAGTAAAAAATAAAAAAAGATGTTTTGTAGAATTTATAGAGCAAAACCTCTTTAGCGTAGGAAGGTGTAAATGAGCCCGACTTTCTGACGGAAAGCAGCATGGACCTCGACTTCCCCTCCCTCTTTGCTGTTTCTTCCTTCCCTTCTCCTCAGTCTCCCCTTCTACGTCTTACTTTCCCTTCCTTCCTGATACCTGACCCGAGATGCTTACAAAGGAGTCAGGTAGTGAAAACATAGTAGATGAAAATACTTAGTAAAATGGCTATTTTAGTGATGGGGAAGGGAGGCATGTGCATTGCCATTTGTTGATATTAAGTGTTTTAATGAAAATTAACAGAAATGTGAGAGGGATGGAGCAGGGCACAGAGATGTTATAAGTTTGAACAGAATAAAATCAAAAGCAATATTAAAGCAAAGGAATGAAAAACTCTCCTACCCGTTTGCCTATGGCAGTGAGAGGTAATGAATAAAAGGGAACAAAACCAAATCGGAACAGAGAAAGCCTAATGGCAGAAAAGGTTCGGATGTGGGCAGATAAGATTAGGCAGAGGGGAAATTTCAGATACAACCAGGACTAAAGAAGAGGTGGAGGGAGTTGCCTTAGTGCAGGGAAAACTCTTGAAGAAATCGGCCTGGGTGAATATTTTATGAGGAGGACTCCCCAGGCAATCGAAGCAGTATCAAAAATACACTATTGGGACCTGATCAAACTAAAAAGCTTCTGCACAGCCAAGAACATAGTGAG
>CAUYPK010048291.1:0-30232 GCA_963574355.1 Loris lydekkerianus | reverse complement strand
GGTTTTCCAGTTGCTTGAGCTGTCCCATTAAGTTGTCGATTTCCTTTCTTTCCATTTTCTTAAAGAAATCTTGCAACTCTATAAATTTCCCTCTTAGGACCGCCTTTGTAATATCCCAGAGGTTCTGGTAGTTCGTGTCTTGATTGTTGTTTTTAAACATCCACCATAAGTTTGTTTCAGGGGCTTTGTTCTTTTATGCTGTTGTATTTTTGTTGTTGTTATTGTTGGTTTTTGTTTGAGAAAGAGTCTTGCTCTTTCTCCCAAGCTAGAGAATCACAGCCTCAGCCAGCTCATAGCAACCTCAAACGTCTGAGCTCAAGTGATCCTCTTTCCTCAGCCTCCCTAGTAGCTGGGACCACAGGAACCCACCACCACATCCAGCTAATTTTTCAATTTTTTTTAAAAATGGGGTCTCGCTCTTGCTCAGGCTGGTCTCAAACTCCTGAACTCAAGCAATCTTCCTGCCTCAGCCTCCCAGAGTGGTAGGATTACAGGTGTGAGCCACAGACCTGGCCTGTACCATACATTTAGATAATCAAAGACAAATGTGAGTGCACTGCAGCCCAAAAGTTCCTTCTATAGAATATCTAGGCATAAGGTAGCTGGTTTAAGGAAAAGGATGCCAACTTCAGAATTAAAAAAATGCAAGTTCAAACCCACTTTGATACCCACTAACTATCTAACTTCTTTGAGCTTCAGTTTCCTATTCTGTAAAATGGGTCATAAGGTTGTTATAAGGCTTACATGTGATAAAAATAAGATAAAAATGTATATGTGTGATACATATAATATTCAGCTCATATAAAACATTTAGTCAATGACAGCTATTATTAATATTGTTTGAAACTCTCCTATTACTTCATTAAGTTTCCTAATCATGAAGTTGATGATTATAACAGTGACTTAAATGCCATGATTATTACACTTTCAACATCACTGTATTTGGATTGAGGGGCTGTATTTCAGGTACTATGTACATGTGCATGTATCATTTTTGTCATGTACTGGGCACTAGTAGTTGTACTAAATTAAAATTTCTCAGATCTGCAAGGTGCCAAATGCCTAAGTGGTAAACTAAGCTTCCTTATACTTTCTAAATATATATAATAATCCAAAACGTCATGCTGGCACTGGATAGTCTGGTGGCCATGGTTCTCCCATCTTACTGGGCCATGTTGTCTAAGATGGTTTTCCATAGTTGATAGTTGCCCTCTGTTTGGACTTAGCTTCACCCCTTCCTATCTTGTCTCAGGGATGGGGAGCATTAGATTTGGCCATGACATTAAGATTAAAGCATCTCTTGCCCCTTGCACTTCCATAGAAGCATCCTCGACTATGTATTCAAATTGTGAAATAATTCTTTAGGAAGGTTTCAGTATGAAGTGAAATAGAGAGCCAGTGTGTCCGCTGCAGAGTCCTGAGCAGTACTCAGGAAGCATACAGGCACAGCTGGTATTGCTATGTACTGCTCACTTTATCTCCCACGGCTTTTAATGCTGACATCACAGCCACATTAAAAATTTGATTCACTATTGTACTTTGAATTTTTCCAAGTTCCTACTGAAATGGCCAAAAATATAGGCACTTTGTCATAATGTAGATACCCATTGCAGTAAATAAAACTCATTCTCGACCAAGTAGATTTCCTGGTGACATCAAGCCTACGTCATCTGATGATAAATCAACTTACACATTAGATGGGTGTTCTCTTCATCATGCTGAGCACACATATCTGCTGATTTGCATTGATTTGTTCGAATAGGCAAAATAACATCATCAACCCCAATATTGGTCAAAGAGTTTCCTGAGGAAGGAAGAAAGTAGCTTCCTTTCTTTTTGCTTGTGTTCCTATTTCCCTTTTTTACTTTCAAAGAATATAACGTGACCTCTATACTCTGGTGATCAGACAGATACCTTGCAGCAACCTACCTTTCTTGAGTTAAGCTGTATTTTGCTCTCTTTATCTCTTAATCCTCCCATCTCAAGCATATAGCAAAGCCCTTAATATTTTCTTGCCTAGGGAATTTTTGAAGAGCTGAAAGCAAAAGCCCATGGCTCGCCTTGCCTTTTGTGAAAACCTAAACACAGGGAAGAGATTATACTGAGCTTCCCAGAGAAGAACGAGAGACGGGGCAGCACTTGGAGAGAAGGTGGGTGAAGTGAATAAAGGAAACGTTCTCCTTTAGCAGTGGGCTTTGTGAGACATTACCAGAAACGTTCAGTGCACACAAAACCTGACTGATAGCCTTGGAAAGAGAATTGGTTCTTACAACCCTGGAAATCAAGAAGATGAAACAAGTGCTCATGGACTAGCTTCCAGTGAGGACAGTGCAGTGGCAAACACAGGGAAGCATCTTGACAAGCAGTGGGGTTCTCTCAACAACTCTCTTCCTACTTTAACAGGTTAAGATGAAATCCTGCCTGGGCAAAAAATATAAACAGTTACATAGATTTTTTTCCCTCCTTTTTAAGGATAAAAATATGTGAATATATAAATATTTCTTTCTCTCTGTCTACATATATATGTATGTATATATACACACGCATGCATATATATATATATGTAATTATATATAATGTACTATATATATAATGTAATATATATATATAATTTTCAAGACAACCTATTTGAGCTCCACATACTGGAGGGACATAATCCTAAAAGGATATGAAAATGAGGAAAAATAATATATAAGAAAAATATCTTACAAAAAAAAGCAGATGCATCTGAGTTATTGAAGGAAATATTGTGTGATGAGACAGATCACGCACCAAGCCGGCTCCAGGAGAAAACTGTTTTTAAATCTAATTTATATTCTCAATGGATTCCATAAGATATGGCATAAATGAAAAAGAAACCATTTCAAAGCAGGGAAGATTACATTCAGAGTGAAACCGTTATACTAACACGACAAATGCAGTGAAGGCCCCAAAGAATAGAACGAATAGTCAATCAAGAAATTAGATAAATAGCTTGAGAAATACTCCTAGAGCTCAGAGCAAAAAAAAATCCATCAGTAAGAAAAATATAAAAGGCAAAGGGAATAGATCCAAGAGATATAAATAAAATGGGAAGGTTCTTTTCATACATTTTCCCACAGAAAAGCAGTAATGGAAGATAAGTATATTTGCATGAATGTGTGTGTCGTGGAGAATTAGTGCTGGTGGTAGATTAGGAGGGAGAGGCTGACCACAGGTAGAAGGTTAGGTCATCCATGACAAACAGAACGTGGGTTTTAAATTTTTTATTTTTTTCTTAGAATTACTGCTCATTTACATTTTATGCAAAAATAAAACTGAATTTCTATTTAACCTTATGAGGGAAAAAGGAACATATTTCATAGAACTTTCTGCTACTTCGATTGGTTGTCAACAAGTGCTAAAAAGATTGAGTGAACTTTTAAAATATACTATTAAAAGTTCTAAATAAATAATAAATAAATAACTACCCCAAATGTTAAGAAAGCCTGGAAGTCACTTTTGTCCTGAGGGTTTGGTACTCCCAGTATATCAGAATGTTAGCTTTGGTAGTCTTGGTGAACAGCTGCAGGGCCTATACAAGATGGGGCATCCTGCCGTCCAACCTCTGCTCCTCCCAGTAACCCCCAAGTAACCCGGGAGACAACACATGGCCGTACACCCAAGGGTGAGAGCAAACACAATGGCAAAACCCAGGAGTAATTTCACACTGGTTTCTAATCTTTGGTTTTGCAGGTAGTGTAAAGCTTTGCCCTTTGTTTAAGGAGGTCATGGAATTATAAGGACTATAGGTGTCTCGGAGAAACACAATTAAATACTTTCTGGAGGGAGTTTCTTTTGCTTCATGTCTCAGTTATCTGCCAAAATTTTTCACATGTGATATAGCATATAGCCAAAGATATGACCACACATCCAATAAATTTGGTCCTCATGAGCAAAAGCAGCAAAATCAAGAATAACAAAATGCTCTAAATGCCCTTCACATGTTGGCACTACTGGACAAACACTGTGGAACAACTGGATTGTGTGTAAAGAAATATTAGATATGCTTAAAGAGAGCTGTGAAACCAGGGAACTATAGAAAAGGCAACATGGCACATTTGAAAAATAAATAGATAGAATTTCTAGAAATTAAAAATAAAATTAACCTAACGTTTTAAAAAAGATGGCCTTAATAGCAAATTAGACACACCAAGAGGGGATTATTAAACTAGAGATGAATTAGAATAAATTATCCACACAAATAGCCTGAAGTTTGGATGGTATAGAAGAGAATAGGAGTCCTAGAAGATACAGTGAGAAATGTTAGTATCTAAGGGGCCAGAATTCAAGAAAGCAAAAAAAAAAAAAAAAAAATCCAGTTAACAGTACATTAGCTAAGGGAAAGACAGAATTGACGAATAGGTTGACAGGTCAGTAGAAATATCTGAATTAAAGTAACAGAGAAATAAAAAAAAAATTGAAGTTATATGAAAGAACATTAGTGATGTGGGGCAAAACACGTGTGATCATAGTCCCAGAAGGAAAGGACAGAGAAAACGAGACAAAAATCAATATTTAAAAGGATAATAGAGTTTCCAAGAGATGATCTAAGTCACCAGCACACAGATTTTACAAATCAAATAAATACCAAGCAGGATTTATAAAAGGAAATCAACAACCTACAAATTACAGAGAAGCTGCAAAAAATCAAAGGCAAAGAGGAAACCTTAAAAACAGACAGAAAATAAAGATATATTACCCCCCAAAAAGCTATAGTTACACTGATGGTTGACTTCTCATCACAAATAATAAAATTTAGAGGTAAAAAAAATAATAAAATAAAATCCAGAGGTCAGTTGAATGATATTGTCAATGGGCATAAAGAATATAACTTGCAAACCAGGGTTATATGCCTGTTAAAAATATCTTTTTTATATGTATACCTTGGAATACTATTTAGTCATTATAAAAATGGAGACTTTACATCTTTCATATTAACCTAGATGGAGTTGAAACACATTCTTCTTAGTAAAGTATCACAAAAATGGAGAAGCCAGAACCCAATGGTACCCAATAGTAATATGAAGCCAGTAAACAATCTAATACACAGACGCATAAGAGAAAAACTCAAATCAATTCAAGGTCGGGGGTGGAGGAACAAGAGAGTAGGGAGGTGGGGGGGGGAGAGGATACTTCCACTTATGGGCACAAGTTAGGGTACATGGCACATCTCTTGTGGGTGGGACACAATTATTAGAGGGACTCTACCTAACAAATGCAAACATTGTAACCTAAATCTTTGTACCATCAAATTAACATAAAACAATAATAAAAAAACAAAAATATCTTTTAAGACTAAGATGAAATAAAGACACTTTAAGTAAAATAAAAATTGGGAGAGCTCATCGACAGCACTAAAGGAAATTTTAAAACATGTACTTTAGGTGGAAGAAAATGATAGATTTGAATTATTAAAAGGTATAAAAAGTAGAGGAAGTAAGAACTATGTGGGTAACTCTAAATGAATTTAACTGTAAAAATAAGGAAGCAGAGCTCTGGGGTATTTAAAAATGTATAATTAAAATATTGGCAACAGGAGTATAAGAATGAGAGAGGGTAAGTATATTTAATTTTTCTAAAAGATCTAAATATTGTTAAGGTAAGAATAAAAGTACTAATTGACATTAGATTTTGATAAGATTTTCCAAAGTAAAAAATGAAGAATGAAAAATAAATACAAATTCCAAACAAGTAGTAGAAAAGTATGAAATGTCATAAACAAACAGCCCAAAAGAAATCAATGCAAAAGAAAATGCCCTAAAGAGGCAGGACAAATAGAAAATACAAAATAAGATGGTGAATTTGCCCCAGGATTTCAGTAGTTGTTCATTTGTATGAGCAATGGATGACTAGACTATTATCAGTCTAGCTCAAAACAAAGCAAAACAAACTCCAACCAGAGGTTTCTTTGCTTTTACAAAAGACATATAATCAAAATTTAAAAAATACCCGAGAGATTAAAAGGAATGCCACAAAGCATCACTTGGAGAAACGTATATTTTTGACTGTGTCAGAAATGAAGAAAGGTTGCAGAGTAGTAAGTTGGGTATTCAACTCAAATGTTGGAAAATAATAGAAGGACAAACCCATACAAGTGGAGAAAAGTAAATAGTAAAGCTAGGAATAGAAATGAACAGAATAAAAATAAATATACAGCAAAAAGGAGTAATACAACCCACCCCTGAAAAAGTCTAACAAAACTGATAAATCTTTGATGTGCCTAACATTAAAAGAGGGAAAAATGAGAGAAAGTAGAACTAACCTTTATCACTGTAGATCCCTTGGCCATTAAAAAATGTCATAAAAGGATATTATGATGATTCTCATGCCTAAAATATACCACTTTAGATAAAATAGAAAAATCCATCAAAAAGATTTAAACTCAAAACACCAACTCAAAAAGAAACAGAAAACCTAAGTAATCCTATCACTAGGGAAAAAGTAAATCAGTAGGGAAAAAAATGTGCAAAAAGCACCTCTTGGCTCTGGTGACTACTTCACAATTAAGTGCCTCTCAGCTCCTATAAACCAATATGTCCTTTCCCACTTCTCACGCCTGCAGTTGTACCCTGCAGGTGCATGCTCCATAAGACAGTACCAGATGCCAAAGGGGTGTCTCATCCACATAGATGTTGTGGCATCAAGACATTAACTGTATGCCTACTAGCAAACCTTAATTATCACAACTAATCATCCATATTAAAGAAAGAAGCCTGTGCAGTGCTTCTAGACACTAAAATATCTATCATGATTATCTTTAAATATGGGATTATATATGGATTTTGATTTTCCTTGGTTTTAGCTATTGCATAGGTGGTTCAAAAATGTCTGACTGATACCACCTTGCAGATGGGGGATTAAAAAGATTTTACAGATGCTCATTGGTGTTTTAGAATTTTTCTAACCAAATAGGATCCAAAGTCATACTAACTACTCAGAGTTCAAATGATATGTATGTAGATCCGATCAGTGGATCAGGGCTAATTTCGCATTTATTCATCGGGAAGACCAGGCCTTTATTGGCTGTTAGTCAATAACTGTATCCTTTAGAGAGAGCAGTTGAGTCAACATGGAGGAGAGTTAACATTTCCAGGCATAGCTAACTCATTTCATCCTCACAGACACCTGTGAGGGGGGTATTGTCGTCACCTCCCGTTTTTACAACAATGAAGTGCTGAGAGGTGAAGTATGTTGTCTGGGGTCTCAGCCTCAGTCCTTGCCCTTAGAAGCTGAAGTGAGGATTCCAGACTGGGTAGGCTTGTTCTCGTCCTTGCATGCTTCCGTCATACTATGTTAGACCCTGTGATGCTCTCCTCTAAATGAGTCTTAGGAGAAAACATGTCAAAAAGAGTCAAGTCCACACTGCAGAGATACTTCCCTTGGGGGAAATGGATTAGTAAGAAGCCAGGCCTGTTCTGATTGACCAGGGTGATATTAGAAAGGGCAGGAGGCTCAAATAGGAATGAGGTAAGTGGATAACAAATACTCCTGAGAAGAGAGCGGTCAGGCTTTCTGAAATATACCTTGTTTGTTCCAATGAGGCTGCCAGCCCCAGATGGCTATAATCACTCCCACGTGAATTTCAGGCCTGAAAATGGACAAAATGGGAAACAGACATAATGCAGAGAAGTTGGGGACATTCTATCTAACTTCTGTCCTTGCAAAAAGGGTTCCATTGTCTGAGAGGGCTGCTTCAGGACCAAGAATAGAAAATTGGGGGCAGGGGATGGAGAGATGGTCTCAAATCTGTTCCTGAATATGTAGGACTCCTCATTCTAAAAACAATTGATATTAGGAATGTTGTCAAGGCAATTCAAAGAATTAAAATATGAACTGTTGATTATATTTTAACTATGCAGCAATTCTGCAGCTAAACTGCCCTCTATCTAGGCCAGAGATCTCAGGAGAAGTCTTGACAGCTGTTGACTAAATAAATTCCTCCTGCTACTCAGCTTTGCACGGGTTGCCCAAGAGAAACCACTTTGTTCTAAGTGTTGCCAGCTCTGCCCATGACTTTGATTGGCACCCCTGTCTGCACACGCTGTCTGTTCTGCCAGGGCGTCTCTACACACCCTGGCCTGACTTGCCTGCTGGCCGGTCACATCACTTGTCTTTGTCCTCAGTATCAATTTTCTGGAGAAGAACTGGTAACCTCCCTGTTACGCTCTACCCATACCCTTAAACTTTAACAGAGTGAGTTTTAGTACGTTCTCTGAGCTATATTTTAAATTAAACCATCCCAATTCTCACAAAATGTAATAACAGAAAAAATATATTTACAGAGCTTCCCACGTTTCTCCATTAGACGTTTTGAAAAGTAAGGAGACATTCCTCTAAAATGACAAAGTGACCAGTGTGATGTAAATGTGTCAACCGGTCTGTGAAACTAGTGTATGATGCCCCATGATCATATCAACGTACACAGCTATGATTTAATAAAAAAAAATAAATAAATAAAATAAAATGACAAAATGGGTATTATCTGAATGTTAGCATTATGGATGGTTGCTTTCCAGATTTCATGAAATGTTAGGTCACTTCAGCAACAGTAAGTTTAATGGTAAATCAATAGGAAAGAATTACAATTCTTTCACAGAAATCTTTGTAATTATTAATATGTAATTCTTAAGGTTATATTTAATATGTGCATATATAAACAAAAATGAGTGTATATATAGATATAAGTATATGTATTTATACATGTGCTTATGTATGCACACATATATATGTATACATGTAAATATGTATATAGCGTATGTATATACATAACCTCTTAGAGCTAAAAGGACCTTAAAAAAAAAGCTTGACTCCTTCACAAAATCTAAAAGTATCTGTGGTGCCTGTGGTCACTTTAAACCTATTTATGTTTTAATTTTCGTATCAATCATCTGACATGTCTGGAATAGTAGAGAAACAGGGAGGCACTGGATATTAGAGTCAGAGGAAACTTAGACCCAGTTCAGCCCCCTGCTAGGAAAATGATTAATTTATAATCACAATAAAAGGTGACTAAGGAAATCAAGCCAATTTCATTAACAGGTGTATCTTGGGAATAATTTTGTCTGGGCCAGAAGCCAGTTTCAAGATCATTCTTTTCTAAGTAGAGTTTCACATTCAGCCCCTTTGCTATGTTTACATAATGCCAAAATCAAACTGTAAATTGAACCATTTTAGTCAAAATGCCAAAATATCATTCATTCAGTTGAGCAACATGACACTAAACCATTAAATTCATAGATTTTTTTTTTCCCTAAATTGAACAGATGTTTTGGTATCTGTTTGGCATATTTGGATGTGATCTTTATGAATTTCACCTTCAGATGTCCCGTGCTCCAAAAAAGTATCCAAGGGAGATTTGATTCATTTATGCATCATACTTAAAAATCTATTAGTCAATATTGGATAGATTGAAGACTGATTTCATTGAGAAAGACATAATGCAAGGCTTCTAATATGGTAGAATATTTTTGTGACTCTGATATACAGGCAAAGATTTTCTAATAGGACACAAAAAGCACAAGTTAGAAAAGAAATCAATAAATTGAAAAGTTTTGTCTACAGACACCATTAGTGTAAGAAGACAAGCCAAAGTGAGAAGGGATTTCAATATACTAAATAATGACATTACAGTCCACATACACCAAAGTGACTCTGCAAAAGTATAACAATGAATTTTTACTGTATCTTTTCTAGGTTATGTTTAGATACATTAGTCCTTATCCTTGTGTTACAATTGCCTGCAGTTTTCAGTACAATCACATGCTACACAGGTCCGTGGGGACAGGCTATCCCATATGACCTAGGTGTGCAGTCAGCTATCCCATCTAGGTTTGTGTAAATACACACTGTGATGTTCCCACAATGACCAAATCACCTAATGACCCGTTTCTCAGAATGTATCGAGGCTTAAATGACTTGTGAGTGTAGTTTCAGGAACAAGCAACTCATATCCAAAATAACTAAAATACTTCTACATAAAAATGCACAAATAACCCAAACAAAATGTGGACAGAAGGATTGAACAGTCACTTCACCAAGAAAATATATAAAAGGCCAATAAATACATGAAGAACTGTTATTCAACATCATCAGTCACTGGGAAAATGTAGGTTAAAACTGAAATAAGATCCCTCCATATGCCAAGCAGAATGGCTATAATTAAATAACCTGATATTACCATGTAATAACAGGAATTCTTACATACTGCTAATGGAAATATAACTTGATTAGTTCTTTTTAATACCATGGTAGTACCTACAAAAGCTAAACATAGGTGTACCCTACAGTGCAGCAATGCCACTCTTGCATGAGGTCTGACAATTAAGTTCCTGAATTCATCCTAGAAAGAGTGTTACATACCACGTTACTAAATATCAATATGGTCACCTTCAAAGTATTTCCTTTGGGAAACTGTGCACTGATGCCAGCACCTAGTCTACCCTTCAAAGCAATTTTGGAACTCTTTCTGGAATGGCTATTAGAGCTGTGGTTGTTTTACCCTTTATGTCCTGAATGTCATCTAAATGTCTTCTTTTCAATATTTCTTTTATCTCTGGGTAAAGAAAAAAGTCATTGGGGGTCAGATCAGGTGAGGAGGGTGTTGCAATACAGTTATTTGTCGACTGGCTCAAAACTCCCTCACGGACAGTGCCGTGTGAGCTGGGGCATCGCCCTGTTGCAAGAGTTACTACACCTTTCTCATGCCAAGATTTTCAGTGAAGATTTTCCTGTTTCTCTGTTAAGATTTTCCTGTTTCTCTATCCATGTTTACTTGGTCTGCTATACTTGTCACAGTCAGTTGACAATTTTGCCACAAAATTTGACAAAATTTTACAATGTTCTCATCAGTTCTGCTCATTCCTGGCAGCCTTGACCCTCTCTTCATTAGTGACGCTTTTCCTCCCCTCAAAAAAATGATTCCTCTAACTCTAATATCCAGTGCCTCCCTGTTTATCTACTATTTTATTTATAAATATTAGTTGATACTAATATTTGATACTATTATTTGATACTTTGGGAAAAAAAATAAGAAGAAGTAGTTAATTGATGACTCCATACTGAACCTTAGAGTCAGAGCATTCTATAATAGACACACTCTTATTTGACAATGTGAATGTTACTTTCTTTGCATTACTATTATTATTATTGCTTAATACTTCATTGCAGCAATCGTCTGGTTTCTTTTCTGAATGTATTTGTCTTTGTTTGTTCTTTGAGAGGTTTTTGTTTCTGGTCCCTATCTTAAACATGGTTATTGTTGTGAAATTTTAAGCCTTTAAGGAAAAAGTGGAAGCCTAATGAACACATGTATATTTAAAAATAAAAAAAAATGTTAAATCCATTTGTACTCTGTCATTTTCTTCATGGATTTATTCCCATAAACTTGTACTAACATGTCCCTGATTTCACTTCCACTCTTGTCAAGTTCAACAAGAAATTTATGAAAGTTTATTCATAAATATTTATAAACAAAGCTCTAATTCAAGCCCTGACATTATCATGATGGTACACAAAAACATGCAACAACAGTAAAGAACTCCACTCAGCAAGAGGCTGCCACACATCAGCGAGCACACGACTGGGAGATACTGACATACCAAAGTTATGAAACCTTATTGATCTGTCCCTGCAGCGCTTCCAACATACATGTATGATGGCAAGTTCATGAACTTTGGTGTCAGACCTTATGCATGCATACAAAAAAAAAATAAATAAATTTACAAACATATTTATAATGTCAATATTGATAATAATCCTGAAATGTAAACAACTTAAATGTCCGTGCATATTATGTGGATAAGTAAACAGTGGTCTGCCTGCTCATAGAATGGACTACATAAGACAATCAATGCCCTACTGTGGCCCCCAACCCAGCTAAATACCATGAACATGTTGAGAAAAGAAATCAAATCAAAACCAAATATAGCATGGTTCCATGTTAATAAAGTTCAAAAATAAGCCAAACTAATCTATGATGATTAAAATCAAAAGAGAGTTGCCCTTTGCAGGGAAGGACAGCAAGCCCCAGGAAAGGGGCTAAGGAAATCTTATGGTGTGAGGAGTTGCAAGGGATGTACTATTTCTTGATCAGGTTTCTGGTTATGTGTTTATGGTTCAGTTTATTAAAAAGCCACTGGAATTTTACATGGATTAGTTGTACACTTTTCCTCTGCCTTATACATCAATAAAAACATTTACAAACAAGCAGAGGCAGTATAACCAGGGATAATGTGTCCTACGCTTGGTCACATTACAAGCCACTTAACAGCATGAGTCTCATAGAAATACACAACATACATATAGCTTAGATTTATACAACTCATGAATGAAGTAACCACTGAAAAGGCAAACCTGGCTCAAACAAGAGAAAATCAACGAGGAAAGAAAGGACTGAAATGTTCTGAATTAGAGATGGAACCATTTAATGTCGTACGGAGTAGTACAACTAACTTTAGTGACTTTCTTTTCTATTAGACTGAAATATGTTCCACCCCAATGTGGAAAGCACACAGAGCTATCCTTTCTGGGTATCGATGCTATCCAGAAATAGATTGGTCATCTGAAGCACTGAGAGGGTGGAATGAAGTGGGTTAGAAGGATTTAATAAATATTTAAATAGTTGGAATTACTCTAGGTAGTCAATTTTTTTTTTTAAGTTGAACTTTTGTTAATATAGCTTCACGTTCGAAATTTTCTACACTTCCTATGGGCCTTCTGCCACTATATCTAAATTAATGGTTTTAAAAAATAAATGGTACTTGATAAGGGAAGAACATTAAGTGCAAAAGTACAGCCCAGTTGATATTTAGCATTTTTAGATTAACCTGGGAAGTGTAAACTTGGCACAAACAAATCTGAAGGTATTGACTTGTTGCTTTGTTGAAAAATAAATGTGAAGTAAGCAGGCTGTGAGATGGCTGTGGAGAGGAGTCATGACACAGTAACCGAATCGACCACACGGTTCCCTCATACCTCTCTGCATCCACAATGGTCTTTATGAAGGGTCTGATGATGTCATGTCACTTACATTTTTTAGTTATAAAATGGTGTTGTCTCAAGCCATAGTCCCGTGGTCAGCAGACAGTCCTGGAGCCCTTTCAGTATGACAGGTACTGTTCCAAGTGCTGGGTCAATGTGTGCGAAGTGGGCAGACACCTTTTGGGCATATTTTGATAGCCCTGGATGATTTTCTAACAGATTGAACATATGCAGATAGGAGAAAGGTCTGGCTCAGTCTTGACCCTAAGTTTTTCTCTTAAGAAATCATAAGGGTGGCATGACAGTCTACCAAGATGACAAAAATGTGGGAAGACCAGACTTACAGGGTGGGAGAATTAGCAATTTAATGTTGGACTGGTTAGGTGGAAATGCTTATTAGACATCCAAGATGGAGATGTTGGCAGGTGCGTATGAGGACCACAAATTCAGGAAGAGGCCTTGTCTGAAGCTGTAGGTAGATTCGGAGACCACAGTCTTGGCTGAGCCCACAGGTGTGTCTGGATAGAGAGGACGCCTGAGAACAGAGTCCTGCGGCATTCCAAGGGTTAGAGACCTGGAAGGGAGCCAGAAAGGGGAGACCAGAGACACAGCAGGAGAACCAGGGGAAAGTGGGTCCTGGGCCAGGAAGGAGGGCTCCCGCGAGGAATGGGGACTGAGTGAAGGTGTGAAGAGAGAGAAAAGGGAGAGAGCCACGTCGCAAAATCAGTTCATGGTTTTTTGGTTTTTGTTTTTGTTTTTTTCGGCCACCACCAGCTGCTGCAGTCCAGGTGGGGAGAAGGCAGGGAGCTGAGTTAAGCCAGGGCACTGGCCAAGGAGGGAAGGAGAAGGAAACAGAAGAGCAACGTGCCCCCTGGACCATGGACTCCACGTTGAGGGAGGAGGGCGTGGAGTGGGTGGAAAGCTCAGAGGATTGATGGACGGCACAGCCTGGCAGCATAACATCATTTTTACAGGTGGTGTGGAGTCATTTCCGGAAGTGGCATGGAATAATTATCAGAGTTTGTGTACATGAGCATGGGAGCCGGCAAAAGCTAAGAGGTGATGACCTTGCATGAGGGGGTCGGAGTTGAGGCCAGGAGGGGTGCAGTCCATAGTGAGGCCACCATGCAGGGGTGTCCAACCTTGTGGTTTCTCTGGGCCACATTGGAAGAAGAATTGTCTCGGGCCACATATTAAATACACAAACATTAACAAAAGCTGATGAGAAAAAAAAAAATCTGTGCATAATTTTTGTGATATTCACCACCACAGATGAGAAAAACAGTCCTCACATAACCGCATGTGGCCCTCACTGGGATGGTGCGGAAGAGGGGAAAGGCCAGAGAGTTGGGACAGTCATTTAGGCTAGATGATCAGGAACTATGATCCAGATAGTGGGCTAGACACTACGATTTTCTATGAAAGAGGAGGGCCCTGGAGTCATTGTGCAAATGTCATCCAGGCAGAGCGACTGGCCGTGGAGTCTGATGCATGATGCTCATGGCTCAGAGATGAAGGGCCGGGGAAGGAGATCTGAAAGCAGCAGTAAGAGCCCAGAGCCAAGACTAGGTAGGCTGAATGGGAGGAGAGCCACCATGGGGCTGCTGGGAACCCACTGCCCTCAGGGGACACCACATGCCTTTAGAACAAGAGATTCAGAACAGTGGATTTTGCTACTGAGTGGCCTGTTCAGAGAGGATAGTGGGGGATGGCGGATGTACAGTGATAGGGTCAGGTCAGGCCCAGGGAGCTCATATCGTAGACCATATGTTAAAGGACAAGGAGGTCTTTGGACTTGGTGTGGTGCTTTAAGAACATGGGAGTGATGGACGTGATGGAATCAGTAGGCCAGGTACGGGTTATAACTGCTGCTACAGAGAACCAAAGGCACCTGTTTGAAGGCGAGCAGGAAGGGCTGGGACGTGGGAAGAAGAGGAATCTGCAAAGTGATCTTCGTTATTTTACCACTGCCACTAACCCTCCTAGGTCAGACAGAATTTTAATAAGCTCACCACACAAGACCATGTGGTGACTGATTAGAACAGCCTCCAGGAGGGAAGGGAGACGGGACTCATCCTCCTGCTGAGGCTGGGAATGTGAGCTTCCTGTCCTGTGTGTGTGTGAACAATCAAGGTGACTGGCAAATTCTACTGCAGAAACCTACCACTGGTCACGGGTGTCCACTGACAAACACTCCCCACCTGTTGTATTTCTGATTCATCAGGACCCATGTGGAGAGTTAATATCCTGCTTCTGCAGAAGCAAGGCAGTTATTATGGATGGCAGAGGGGAAAGGTAGCCAAGTTCAGACGTTCCCAGGGCTGTGGCTGCTGAAAGAGAAACAGTGTGAAGTACACGCCAAGTGCGGGAAATAGAAACTCAGCCAACAACAGCGAACTGCGCTTTCGTGGGTAATGGACACGGAGATGGCTACTGCCCTGAGAGTCTCTTCTCCAAAAGAGTCACCTTTTTAAGTGATTTGATTTCACCACTAAACTGTTTATCTAGAAGATAAGTGCTCAATGAAGGCAGAAAGGTAGCATTTGACATGATTAATGTTTCAGGCTTTTAGATTCCGCAGGAAAGAAAAAAATATATCAGGAATCTCTTTCTTTACCTACCCAGCATTAAGCTAATTACTGCCGGCAGAGTCCAACCTTCTTGAATTAGTATCTAACCCAGACCCCTTTCCTGAAAGTTGATGACCTGTGGGCTGGAAAGTGCAGGTTTAGAGAACTACAGAAATGGAAACGGAGCATTTTCTTACAAAGGCAGCAGCACACTTTACCCCAGGAAAATCAGAAGGTATGTGTCTGCCTACTCAGCCGGCTTAGACCTTCGGTCAGGTTCCCTGGGGCTCTGGTGTCAGAGCCTCTGGAAAGAAAGGTCAGGTATTTTTTTTTTTTTTTTTTTTTTTGCAGTTTTTGGCCAGGGCCAGGTTTTAGCCCACCCCCTCTGGGATATGGGGATATGGGGCCTGCGCCCTACTCCTTTGAGCCACCGGTGCCGCCTAAAAAAGGTCAGTTTTAATGGTGGAAATTAACATGAAGGAGAGAGGATGAGCTTCAAGGTGAAGGAAATTTAGCTGTTTAAATGGCCATGGCGTTTACACTGCCTAAGCTACCACCAGCCATTCCAGCTTATTCTGGGGAGTGTGCTGGAAGAAGTCCCATGGGTGAGGGCCTCCGAATGAAGGCAGGGTTGCAGATAAAAAGTGTGGGCATTAAATTCCACTTAAACATCAGTTGCACTTTCCTCCCAATTGTTCTGGGTACAGCTGCCTTGAGAACCCAGCAGGTGAGGATCCCCAGCAGCCGTTCATGGGAGCGACTTCTGCTGCTCTTCTTCATGCAGCTGGAAGGCGGAAAGCCGGTGGAGCTTTACGGGGGCTGCACATCACCCGTCAGATTTCTGTAGCACCAGACAGGGAGAAGGAGCACAATGCCCACTCATTCCCAGAACCGTCGAGGTACTTGGCTCGCAGGTGGTTTATTGCTGTGGAAGGCCAGTACGTGATTACTAAAGGGAGGGCAGGCCACAGGGGATCAGCGGCTAACTTATTTCCCAATGGTCTGAAACAGGCCCAGTGCCTCCCTCCTTACCCAATTTAATAGCAGAAGGTGTCCTTTGGACTGGGGAGAGCATCTCCATCATAATCCTATTTGGAAAGTTTTTAAGATAAGGGAGAAGAGAACCAAGGCTGAGGAAAAGTACAGAAAGTTGGGAAATTCTTTTTTCACTGAAAGGTATGTATCAGAGACTTACATTTATGGTTTCTTAGCTGATGTGACAACTCCTTAGAGAACATAAAGTTTTAGACTCTCATCTCCACTGTGTTACACACACAGACAGATTTTGCATATAATTGAAGAGTTTAGGTATTCCTCAAGTTTACCCATAAAGCCCAGTTTAGGAAGTCCTGTCCTATGTAGACGAAGAAGGAAATGCTTCAACCAATAACAAAACTCTCTTTTGAAAAGTTAAAAAATATTTTATGAATCTGGATAGAAAGTTTTCATTGAAAAAAATAAACAAAATGATAGATGTGTGTTTTTTTTCTTTTATTGAAGTAAATTTTTGCATATTTGCCTCTAGATTCTTTTACAAGCTTCCCTTGACACTTTGTCACCTCCGGAATTAAATATGGGTAAAAATTAGTCATCTATTAACAAAATATGGATTTAGCATTTTTATTATGTGCAAAAAAATAATGTTAAGAGCCCTGTAAAGTATTCACCGGTCAACAATGCATTCCCTAGATTCTGATGTACAGATGAGATGCTAAGAATAGCAGCTCTAATACATCCTAGGATGTGACATAAGAAAGGAGTTCAGGACTGTCAGGGGCTAAGAGTTCTTCTGAGTGACATAATTTGGAATGGTTTCATGGATGACCTGCAGTTTAAACTCAGGTTAACACAATAAATAAATAAATATAAACTCATGTTAACCAGGTGGTTTTCAAAGACTTCTATTCTTTTATATCTCATGTCACAGTGGAGAACATATAGGCATATGTATCAAAAATAAAAATTTCACAAGTAATATCGTGCCATACAATGGGCTATATACTGTTATGTCCCATTATGTTTTTTTAACGAATCATTTATATTTACTTAACCAAAAATCCCAGTTGGATCCTATAAAGCTTGTCTCCCAACCCACCGAGTTGTTGTCTACTGTCTGATAAATGCTACTTTTAAGGATGGCAAAGAGAATGCGTACTTTGAGTTATTAATGTCACGTGATCTTTCCAGAAGTTCTATGTTATAGGTATCATTTTCACTCCTATCTGTCAGGTAAGGAAACTGAGGTTTTGAGAGATTAAGTTATGTGTCTAAGGTCAAGCAGCTATAACCCAGGGCAATAGGGATTTGAGACCAGCTCAGGGTGACAGTGTAAAGGCACAGACCTTGAAAAGGTGCATAAGTAGGAAATGATACTTGGGGAAATGCACAGGTTAGCTGTCTTGTAGGGGATAAATAGTAAAATTGGAAGAGATGATTATAAAAGGAATTACATCATTAATTTGAGTAAAATTCTTTTTTCTGTGTTTAATCCCTTATTTCATTCTTAACTTCCTCCTGGAAAGTCTCTTTAGTCTGATTCTCTCATACCTGGTTTGCAGCAATGTCGATTAAGGAATATAAAATACACTGTAACTCACAGGGAATTGTAGAAAGTTTATGTGCTCAGGAAAACAAAAACAGAAGAAAAGATACAACAGGAAAACCATCCACGCAGAAATCTTACTGAGGAGACAGAACTAACATACATGAAATAACTACAGGTACATTAAACATGTGCACACTTGTAAAGTGAAATGTTAACCTATTTAATGTCAAATAGTGAGACAAATTATAGGCAAAATTTACTAGCCAGAAAAAAGAAGTAACATTTTTGGTTAGTTTTCAGAATGCTTTAGGAAATGGATAGGAATTCTAAGGGCAACAGAAGAGGAAGATGTGGTTCCAGGAAAGATAATGCAATGATAAAGTACAAAAATTGGGGGTAAGGGATTGTGAAAGGTAGGGAAAGAATGGGGTTGGGAAAAAAGTCATAAGGGTATCAAAGAGATCAAAGCAGGGACTGGATTATGAAGGACCATCATTGCAATCTTATTTAAATTCTCATCTTCTATAATTAATGGTAGATTAATATTAATAGATGTGCAGTGGACACTATATTTGATTTGTCTAAACTGAGAATTTCATTCTTATAATAAGAGAAACAAAACATCAAAGTCTAAAAACAAACCCAAGACCTAGCCTAGGCTTGGTACCTGTAACTCAGTGGTTATGGCACCAGCCACATATACCAGGGCTGGCAGGTTCAAACCCCGCCTGGGCCTGCTAAACAACAATGACAACAACAAAATAACTGGGCATTGTGGCAGTTACCTATAGTCCCAGCTACTTGGGAGGCTGAGGCAAGAGAATCACTTAAGCCAAAGGGTCTGAGGTTGCTGTGAGCTATCATGCAACGGCAAGCTACAGTGATACAGTGAGACTCTGTCTCAAAACAACAACCAACAACAAACCTAGCCTATATTTAAAGGTTGAAAAGTAATCTATTTTACCTTTTGGTTTATTATCAGTGTTATTGATAGGTTATATTTAAAGCCTATATTTAAAGGTAGAAAAGCAATCTATTTTACCTTTTGGTTTATTATTAGTGTTATTGATAGGCATCTATATTTCTATGAGAGCACACACCTTTTGAACTGACTCAGGAACACTTCAGAATTAATATACAGTCACTGCTGCATTTGCAATTTGAAGAAATAGTGAGAAACACATTCCACCCACCACGTTTTATCTAATATTTCCTAAAGCAATGGAGGACATATCCATGACTGTTATTGCAATGTTAATGATAACAAAGGTAACAGTTCCTATTCATTTTAGTTTAGTGTTCATTTTTTAGGATTATAGCAAATAATACATACACATTTATATATGTTAATGGATCACCTGGTCAGTAGAAACTAGGTCTCAAAATACTCATTTTACTTGTGTGCGCTTTACTTTCTGCATCAATTTCAATGGTAGGATAATTCATGACATAAATCCACTTTGAATGGCTATTCTGCAGGAAGAAACAAAAAATAAAAGCGTATCTTTAACAACTTTCAAATTCTAGGACCTTTACCCTCCATGTTTCAACTGAAAATGTAATTCCAACAGTCCAGGACTCTCCTTCCAGGACAGGTCAAGCAAGAAGAGGTAATGGTGGTTCATAGCTAATAGTAAAGCAGCAACATTTTTATCAGTTGAGGTTGGAGGACAGGGTGTGTGATGCCATTTTGAAGACAGTAACTAGCTAGATCTTATTTTATGCTTTGTATGAATATCCATTTTTGTATGAATACAGATATAAATGGCTTGTGTCAAGCATTTGTTCTCAATATGTGTACCTTTCTGAAACACAGGTGATTCTTGCTGTTCACACTAGCTATGTTTTATAAAGTTGCTGTAAATACCAAATTAGCAAATATTGAATCAGTGCTCCTAGGGGAAATACCGAGTTAGGTTCTTGTGAGCCTCTGTTCACTTTTTCACCAATTGATCCACATGTAATTTTGTTTTGTGTGTATTTCCATTTAAAAGCACCTTACTTTATACATGTTGTTAACTCATTAACATTAAACTTACAGCCCATCATGCTATAACTCGTGTCATCTAACACATATATTATTGGATGAAGCTTCTTTAACACACCTATTTTCTCCATAAGGATCATCATAGCCTCTTGTACTCAGGAACACTAGACTGCACCGTGTTTGTTGCATTTGGGGACCTTGAAGAGTGAAGTTGTCAACAGAAAGCACAGACCTGCAAAGAGGAGGATGGGGAGGAAGAGTGGCACCAGGCATGACATCGGCTGTGAGAGACCCTTACTCGCAGTACGAGAGCCAAAGCCAGAAGGGAGTGCCACCCTGGTCAGCCTCAGCTGGCACCGTGAGCATTGAGAGACCCCTCTTATTCACCCCTATGTGCGTGTTTTTGAGTGACTAGAAAATAGCTACAGTATTTATTTTGGGGTTACAAATATATTTTAGCAAGTATTTGAATTAGTGAATGTGAAATCTGTAAATAATGAAGTTCAACTTTACCTTATTTCCGGGATACCCTGAATTTATTTGGATATGTGATTGTTTTAATACCACTATGGCTCAGTTTAGCATAGGACTCAGGCTAGTTTTAGCTTTATTCAGATTTTGAATAACAAGTTTGATTTATAGTACTTTATCATCTTACTTCTTTGCATGCAACTTACAAAAGTATTAAGAATTGTCTATAGTTTGTTAGTAGTGATTAGGGTGAATTTCCTTTAGGTCATCAAACTGTGTTCCCATGGATAGTACCAATCTGCTGCAGCACAGCGTAATATGGATTCGAAAATAACCTCAAAACTTAAAAATTGTAAATACTATTTCTTTTCTGTGGGTTGGAAATAAATTCAGAATGTAAGATGAATTGAAAGGATACAAAGACAAAAAGAATATTTGACATATAGCTATTTTCTATTTTTCGCTGATTGTTACCTGAAATCGGAAATATGTGATTGTTTTTGTTATGATGTTTACAGAGATTTTGTAAATATGGTGATTCTTACACGTTTTTGTATTTAAAGGAGCAAAATGTTTTCTACAGTAAAGTGTGTAGGAACATAGCTGTCTGCTGTGGTCCCATTTTTTTCTCACATCATTTACTCTTACAGCTGTGAGGTGTGAAGCATTGTGACGCTACTGTCCCTGGCCCGAGCTGATTGGACCAGGAGTGACACCTGACCAAAAATGGGCTAAGAATAATTGTTAGCAAATAGTTTTGAGGAAGAGAATATCCAGAAATAAATCCAGGAATATGAATATATATATTAAATATACATGTATATTACAAAGGATATATTTCAATTCGGGGGGGGAAGATGGTTTAATACTGGTGATGCAATACTTGGCTCTCTAGCTAAAGAAATGAAACCAGACCCCTACTTCACTTAATCTATTAAAAAGATCCATAAATATTTAATATTTTAATGAAAAAATAACATACATTAAAATATTGGAAGAAATCCTGTAAATATTTATATAACTTAGGCTGGGGAAAAACTTCTTATACCAATTAAGAAACTCAAAACCAGAAAGTAAAATATGTATTTGAATATAATGTTCTTCCCATTATTACAAAAGAAATACTAAAATTGTCAGAAAATGAACAACGGACTAGAAAAAATAGTTTAAATGCATCACATTTAACAGAGTTGATCCCACCATCACATCTGAAATAGTTTAACTTATTCCTCTCTTCTTCCTCTAAATGTTGGGAGTTCCCCAGAGCTCACTTCTCAGCAAGCCCCATATTTCCATATGCTCACTTGCTTGGTGATGCCATGGGGTCTCATGGTGCCAAATATTGCCTACACTTTGATGACACGAGTTTAACATCTCCATCTTCACTGTTCCCCTGAGCGTTGAACTCACCTCCCTACCTACCATCTAGCCTCTCCTCGTGACTGTCTAACAAGTGTTTCGATCTGAGGACCTCCAAGAGAAGACTTCAGATGTTCATCCTCAGACTGTTCCCACCTCTCCTCCACTCTAGTGCTACTCATTTTGGTAAATAGCACCAGACTTTTGTTCAGACCCCAAACCCTGAGAATCACATTTGATTCCTGCTGAAATACACATCCTACATCCAACCATAAGAAAAACCTGCTTTGTCCTATTTTCAAAATATTTTCCTAGATACCCACTTGACATTCCCTACACTGTTATATCCTCATTGAACTGCTGCCATCTTGCTCTAAGCTCCCTGTGATGCTATGATGTTCATCTCACTGAACTCTTCAGCTCACTTTGAATTCCCTCTATTATATTCTCCTCTACCATCCAGGTAATAAAACAAAGCTAAATAAATATAAGTCAGCCCCTGCTGCCCTTCTAGTTGAAAACCTCCAGTAGAATTCCATCTTCCGTAATGGTCTGGAAGGTCCTGCCTGGCATGGCTCAGATCAAGCCCCCAGCTTCATCTCTGTCATCCCACTGTGAACGGTGTGCATCAGCCATGCTGACATTCTTGCTGTTTTTCATTCCTTTACCTGGAATATACTGTACTCGGCTTTCACCAGGCCTTTTCCCTTCATGTCATTTGGAAATTTCTTCAAGTGTTTTCTCCAGGGCCTGCTGGATCACCATAATTGAAACCTTCACCTTTCTCCATATTTTTATATCTATCTTTAGGCTTCCCCATGGCACTGGACACCACCTGAAATTGATTTACTTTAGTTTATTCCCTTTTTTTCTCTCCCAGTAGAATGTAAGCTCCATAAGCACACACGCTCTGCTTAGCATATCACTGTACCCTCCACCTTCAAAGGTGCCTGGTAAGCAATAGGCACTCAATGACTAGAAGTCAATTGAATAAATGACTATGACACAGTGGGCTATTGTGCCAGATATAGAGTGCCCACAAAATACCTAACACTGCAGAGAAAAAATGGATGTTACCAGGGCAATGGGTGGAGAAGGAGATGTGATGGGCCCTCTGAATATATTTTAAAAGGTCAATATCATCAGTAGTTACATAAATGTGTATTAAAATACCTCGATAACCTTTCCACTCATAAGATTGGTAGCAATTAAAAAGTACTTACAATATTCACTGCTGAAAGAGAATTGAGGAAATGGCCATTATTTTACACTGCTGGATAAAGTTTAAATTGCTACTAAAGTAACCTGATAATATTCGTGTAAAAAATGCACACTCTTAGGAATATTTTAGATGAGGGACTCTATAATTTAGAATTAAAATCCCATAGGAAAAAAATCTATTGCAAAATTGTTTGTAGTATCCAAAATTGGAAATTATTTTTTAAATTTTATTTCTTTATTGACAATAATTAAACATATTCACAGAGCATATAATGATGTTTCAATACATATAATGTACGCTGACCAGGTCAGGGCAATTAGCATATCTACCATCTCACTGTGAAAATTTATCGTTTGTTTGAGAAATATTCTGTGTCCTCTTTCTAGCTATTTGAAACTATAATAATTATATATTATTTCTAATTCTAGTCATCTTACAGAAGTTACAGAACATTAGAACGTGTTCCTCCTATCCACCTGTACAGAGCTCCATTTTTCCCTCCCCTCCTCCCTTACCTATCATCTACTATCCTCTGTTCTACCTTTTACTTTGAGATCAACTTTTTTTAGCTTGCACATATGAATGAAAACATGTGGTGTTTAACTTTCTGTTCCTGTCTCATTTCACCCAACATAATAATGTCCTCTCGTTTCAAAAATGGAAATTTTAATGTCCTTTAATGTTGGGGGTCAAGGATCCAGGTTCTCCAAACCTAGTTGACCTGGTTTGATTACTGGGCTGACCTAGAAAGTACAACTGAGGCACAGTGGTAATTAAGAGCAAAAATGAATGACAACTGAAAATAAAATTTTCAGTTAGACCGGTACAGGCAGCATGAACAGAAAGTAAAAGTAACCTGAACAAGCTTCAGAGTAACTAAGAAATTTTTATTCAAGAAGAATAAAGAGAAAGTTTAGTGTACTTCCAAAGGAGAGTTGGAAGTGGGTCCCTCTCATGGAGGAGAGAAGGTGAGACAGACAGGGAGAAGCACAGGCCTGCATGGGCCTTTCTACTCTCTCTGCTTGAAATTGGCTGCAGTCTTCCATCGGCCTTTCTGCCTCCAGGTAGTATTGTCCTTTTCTGTTGGTCATTGATTGTCTCTTTCTACTGGTCATTGGTTACTTAGCTATTTCACAGCTACCTTCTTATGGGCCCTCCAGACTTCCTGGTTCAGCAGGCCAGGTTTTCTTCCCATCCCCCTTGAAACTCCTTTCTTTGGGTCCCTTCTCACTCACTGGTAGAAAGACTGAGTGCTTAATGAGGTGACCCCACAATAGAATACTGTGCAGCTATTAAGAATAAGGAAATCTGTGCATACTAACCTAAAGGGCTGTCTAATATACATTAATATTGAAAACTGGAAGACAAAAAAGTAATGTGTATAGTAATTTACTTTCTAACAGAAAGACAAGCAAATAACAAAAACCTGCATGGGTATGTTTGTGTTCATACAAGCATGCAGAAGAGGGTTAAAATAGAGTAACACAGACTATTAGCATCATCTCAGGGCAAGAAAGGGAGGAAGGAGACGTGAATATCAACTTTTAAAAATGTATCTTATATTTTTTCCTATGAAACATAAGCATGTTTTACTAGTGCGTTTAAAATAAACATGTATATTTATAAATTTAATTTTAAATTATTTATTTGTAAAAGAGTAAAAGGGGCAATGGAATGAATACAGCCTTGGCTCTCTTTAGCTTTGCAGATAAATACATAGAGTAACCTATGGAAGAGTTCTACATTTTAGAAATTAAGTCAGAATTAGAATAGAATAAATCATGCTAATAGATTTGGACATCTCGATGTAAGTTCAGATTTATAGAACATATAAATTATCAAAATGACAGGAGAAAAAGTAGAAAACTTGTAAAAATAGTAACTCTTTCAAACTAGAAAAGTTATCGAAGAATTAATTCTGTAAAGTCTAAGCCCTGATGATTTTAGCTGTAAATGCTTTTATGATGGTGATTTAAATACCATAAGAACAGTCCCAGTTTTATTTTTTTTTTTTCAGAAGAAAAGCCTATAAAGTTACTTTATTCATTCCCCTAAGATGGAAATATCTGCAGTCGTGTAAAACACACCCACACGTACACACACAATGAAAAAGAATACATCTATCACCTGCCTGGGTGAAAAAAGCGTGAAACTAAGGAATCAGAAATTTTGAGCAATGTTTGGAAGAAAAAGCAAACAGGATCAGAAAGGGATAGAAACCAGAGGTTAAAAAAAAAAATACTACACACAGGAAAGTGCTCACTAAAACCACATTTTTCCCCACTGGAGCCCTTTGTTCCCAAGGGCTCATCAATTAATTCATTGGGCAGACCTTGACTTTGAGTTCCACCTTGAAAAATATAACTATTTTAATTTTGTGTGTCTTGAATACTATACAGGGTGGCCATAAAGTTCATGTGCAATTTAAATAAGTTTACCATTTTAATAAGCTTACTATTTAAATTGCACCCGAACTTAGTGGTCACCCTGTATATTTATAATGAATCAGTCAAATATTTTTTTAAATTATAGAACAACATGGAAAAATGGCTGAAGCCAATATAGTAGAAAGATCCAACTCTATAGCAATGGATGGACAAGACAGACAAAAAAGTAAAAATCAGAAAAGATATAATACAGTATTAGACAATACAAATAATAACTGAAATCTAATGGCTATTACTAAAATAAGTCACCTCTATATCTCGATCAGCCAGGAATTAACCAAGGAAAGAAAAATCACTCTAATGATTTACAACATGGTGAGTGTGTGGGGTGGGGTGTACAGTGCAAGAAATTGGCTCCACGAGCGGGGGAAGTGCTGTGATGACAGATGGGTATTGTTGGGACAAGAGATTAACAACAGCAGGAAGCCACCACCACTCCAAAGCTGATATCAGGATGGTTTTTCAAGGAATTTTACCGTAAATCAGTTGGAGAAGGATGTGGGGTCAGGGTTTTGTTTTGCTTTTTGAAGAGATCTCTCTCCTGGCTCCTGGGAGAGGAGGTATCCAGCCTCCCCCTTCACTGCTGTGAATGGAAGTTTGAGGTCTCAGGGGAGAGAAAAGTAATAAAGAGCATATGGAAGTCCAGGTCGGCCTCTTCACTGTCTAAAAAAATACCTAAATATATTACACAAGAATAATCCTCTGCAGATTGAAGCAGGAGCATAGTGTGTTCCAAAAAATCTGTCATGTAGGAAGCTTGACACAGAGAAATACTCTGGTTAAGTGGTTGCACTTCAGAGATAAAAAGAATTTCTTCAGGCATACAAGCAGCAATATCAAATAAGCAAAACAAGGAGAGATATCAGGCTGGCCTCCAGCTTCTCTAGGCGATGTCCTTTCCTCCTATGGAGACTTTCTGGAGGAAAGTGCAGGCCACAGGGCCTTGAGAAGAGGGTGATGATGGCCACTGTTATCCTACATAACCGCTACATGCAGAGCACTGCTAGACAGGCCCTGAGAAATCAGATAAGCCTACATGCCGACACCTGGAGGTTGTGTATTTGCTTCTAAGGCCTACTATCATAGATAGGTTGGGGAACTGAACTCCCTGGTACCGGTCAAGGAGCCAGGGCACTGTGTGCACCCAACGAAGCGTTACCTGGCCATAACTACATAGAAATACTTTGAGGATCTAGCCACTTTAAAAGCAAGAGATATTTTGATTTTGTGACCAAAAAAGGGGGGATCTGTTTCATGTATATTGTGCTAATTAATAACAGTGCTGAAACTGCTTTTCCTGTGTGGGTATAAAATAACAAAGAGAAACAGGAGGGTAGAACAGCTCTTTAGAAAAGATATCCTCACTGTTCTCCAGAAATGCAGGCGTTTCTGTAAATAAAAGTGGAACTGTTGATTTCTTATCAGCTTCTCCATTGATTGGCTTGGGTGACAAGAAGATGAACTTCTTGGTGGTGGTCTCCCTGAGATGAGGGCAGGAAAGGCGAAGTATCTGGAATTTGTGAGACAGAGTAATAGAAAGGAGGGGCTGGTGGGGAATAAGAGTTTGACAACCACGCACAGGGTTCCCTTTGAGGCTTAATGTTAAATTTCGCATGTGTAGGAAACTATGAATTAGCCAAAGAACTGCCAGGCAGTTTTAAGATGAACAGGTCTCAGAGCTCACAAAGGCCCAGAGAACGTCAAGTTCCAACCAGTCGAAGTGAAAAGCCCCAAGTTTCACACCCAGGGCATTCACAAAAGACTCCAGAGGGGGCCAGCTTTGGTAGTGGGACCATTCAAGTCCTAAAGTAAGGGCCATTTGAAACCCACTGAACGCAACTTAAAAATATGCCTCTAAGCAGGAGTCCTCAAACTGCGGGCCGTGGGCCGCATGAGGCAGTGTGATTGTATTTGTTCCCGTTTTGTTTTTTTACTTCAAAATAAGATATGTGCAGTGTGCATAGGAATTTGTTCATAGTTGTTTTTTTTTAAACTATAGTCCGGCCCTCCAACAGTCTGAGGGACAGTGAAATGGCCCCCTGTTTAAAAAGTTTGAGGACCCCTGCAATCATCAACATTATGTTAAGTGAAAGCTGTCAGTCTCAAAAGACTGTATGTTGTATAATTCCATGTCTATGAAATATCTAAATAGGCAAGTCCATAGAGATACTCAACATAGGCACCTTTAAAATGCAGTCCAACTTTTTTTCTTTCTTTTTCTTTTCTTTTTTTTTTTTTTGCAGTTTTTGGCCAGGGCTAGGTTTGAACCCACCACCTCCGGCATATGGGGCCAGCGCCATACTCCTTTGAGCCACAGGCACTGCCCTGCAGTCCAACATTTTTTACAGGAAGATAAGAAAACCTAGAACTCAACAACATAAACCCCATGAAGTCCAGCATCCAATATAAAAATACTTTGTAATTAAAAACCTTCACAAAGAGAAATGTAAGAGATGACCTCACTGTTGAATTCTCTCAATCATTTAAAAAATAAATTTATACCTATTCTTCACAAACTCTTCAGCAAACATTGTAAGGCCAGCATGTTGGCACAAAAATATTGGCATGTTTTTTACAAAAAAAGGAAACTGGGCCAATATTCTTTATGAAAATACACATATTAATATATAATGTACTTATATACATATGTATAAACATACCCATATACACATTTATATGTATATACATGTGGGGGAGCCTGGGTCCCCACAACCTTCGCCAGGATCTGCACTGCAGGCAGTTAATGTGAGAAAAACTCAAACTCATGGTGAAATAATCCATGGAAACCTGTGAGAGGCGTACACTAAGCCAGCAGAACCGCAAGTGCAGCCAGCAAGTGTAGCACTGGGCCATTCTCCCACAGGTCTCTTTATTCAGTCAAAAGTCATACATGGAGTTGATGGCATAATGCATAAACTTAATTTGAGTTATTCAAAGCAAAGTGCCTCATGCAGGTACACCATGTGATTACAACGTAAACTTTACAAATTGGTGATAAACTTTCCTAACTCGCATCAGTGATTTCTATCTATGCTTAGGCACGACTTAGGTGATGGTAATCTTTGGTTGCTAGGGATTCTGTTCTCAGGTAACAATAGGGTAGTCTGCAACCCAGGAAAGAGGAGGCAAGGGATCATAGACTGTGGTAAACAGGACCCCAGACTCCTAGCCCTGAGCCTGCCAGGTGCCAGATGTCCTGTGTTGACCACCAGGCTATTGATAACCTTGAGGGGTTTGAGGAACTTGGACTCTGGTCAACAAGCTCTCCAGAAATACCTGGCCTAAACTGCACTACAAACCTCATTCACACACACACACACACACACACACACACACACGTTTATGTGTTAAATTTTTATATGTTAATTGAGCTATAAAGTTAAAATTATAGCAGGATTACTTGAGGTATATTATACATCCTTTACAATTATAAAAATATGAATAGAACAAAATTAATTGAAAAAGTATTTGAAAATTTTATATCTGACAAAGGATCTATATCAAGCTTATATAAAGAACTCATATAACTCAACGCTAAAAAGAGACAAATCAATAGTTATTTCTCCAAAGTAGATATATGAAAGGCTAATAAGCACATGAGAAGATGATCAACCTTATTAGTCACTGGAGAAATATAAAATCAAAACCGCATGACAATAGTACTTTATATCCACTATGATAGATGGGTTAAAACTTTAAACCCAAAGTTATAATTTAACCCAGCAATTCCATTCCTAGATTCATACCCAAGAGAAATAAAAACATATGTTCACACAAAATCTTGGATGTGAATGTTTACAGCAATATTATTTATAATAGCCAAAAAGATAAAAACAACCCAACTGTTCATCACCTACGAAACATAAGAACAAAATGTTGTATATTCATACAATGGAATATTATTTGGCCATAAAAAGGGCTGAAGTGCTGATAGATGCTATAACATGAATGAATCTTGAAGACATTATGCTCAGTGAAAGTAGTCACAAAAGACTATATATTATATGATTCCATGGATATGAGAGATCTAGAATGAGTAAAACTGTAGAGACAAAAATATTAGTGGTTTCCAAGGGTTGTGAGGATGAAAAGATTGAAGCCTGGGGTTTTTTTGGTGGTGAAAACAATCTTCTAAAATTAATAGTGGTGCTAGTTGCACAACTATGTGAATATACTAAAAACCATTGACTTATATCCTTTAAGATGGTATTTAAGATGGTATGCAAGTTGTATCTTAGTAAAGCTGTTAACAACCAAAAAAAAAAAAAAAAAATGAGAGAGAGGGAGAGAGAGAGTGGGTTAGAATGTGGAAAGAATTAGGAGTTTCAGAGACTGTGGATTAGTAAATTGGAACAATCACTGTGGTAAACAGTCTAGACTGCTTTCCACAGTGAAATGAAAAGTCACAGACCTATGACCCAGAATGCCACTTGCATGTGGTGATCTGAAGCAGCCCTACTCAGTCCACAATTATTTTAGGTTGTTTCAAACGTTTTGTCCGTTTTAATGTCATGTGTTTTTGTAGCTCCATATCTCAATAAATATTTATTCTACTGTGTCATGGTATATACTGATCGATGGAGAATTTTGTGCTCTATACATTGATGCTGTTCATTTTTTTCTACTTTTAAT
>CAUYPK010048290.1:0-15973 GCA_963574355.1 Loris lydekkerianus | reverse complement strand
AGTGGGTAAGGCGCCAGCCCCATATACTGAGGGTGGCGAGTTCGAACCCAGCCCAGGATAAACTGAAACATCAACAAAAACAGCCAGGCATTGTGGTGGGCACCTATAGTCCCAGCTACTCGGGAGGCTGAGGCAAGAGAATCTCCTAAGCCCAGGAGTTGGAGGTTGCTGTGAGCTGTGATGCCATGACACTCTACCAAGGGCGATAAAGTGAGACTCTGTCTCAAAGAAAGAAAGAAAGAAAGAAAGAAAGAAAGAGAGAGAGAGAGAGAGAGAAAGAAAGAAAATAATAATAATAATAAAACTTGTCAAGTAATGATAATACTTGTCACATAGGGTTGTTACTTGAATTTAACTGTCCCAGCATCTTTCTTACTGTGGGCTAAGTCACCCTCCCTCATCTGGGAGTCCAATTCTTCTACCTTGCTTGCTCACCCAAGGACCCTGGCTATTTGGACACTAATGAAAAACTTTGTATCTCCCTCTATGCATTTGGAACTCCTGGCCCTTACTTTGCTATTCACAGCTCCCCTTAAAAAGGTAGACTTTGTGTTTTGTTTGTTTGCCTTCTTGCTACAAAGACTACCTAGATTTCATTCATTCTCAGTTCTTATTTCCCAGGCTATGTTACTTTGGCTCGTGTTTGGGAGGGAGAATTGGAAAGGTGTTCTCTTACGTCTTCTGGTCTTGGTAAGCAGAGACAATGGAGTCCAGCCCCTCAGACAGTTTTCACTCAGCCAAGAACTTCCCTTAGTTGACTGCAGAAGGCACTCCTAGAGCATCTGTTCTGGCTTCGTAGCCTCATAGTCTGGTGACTCACTGGTCACTGACACATACTCTGAGTCTAGTCACACCTTCTAGATCCTTGTACTGTGACTTCACCTAATCAAAGTGAAGATAGAGTTTGACCCATACCCTGGTACTCAACATGTCTCGCTGTAGCCCTCACCACATCTTTGGCCAGTCCCACAGAAACTCTTGCAGACCATCTGTATGCTTTTCTCCCTTCCACTGTAGATGCCACAAGTTCACAGGTGTGGGCCACTCAGGTCCTTTTTCTGGTGTTGTCATGGTTGAGACACACCTCTCCTGATGCCTAGGCCTCTTGTCCAGACTGCTTGGATGGCAGTGTGCAGTGGCCGCTTGAATGTGGGTTATCACAGGACCATCCCAGGCTCCAGTACAGACTGAGTAGAAACTCTCTTATGCTTTGAATGCTCATGTCCTCCAAAAATTCATACACTACCCCATGTGGTAGTGTTAAGATGTGGGACCTTTGGGAGGTGATTATGTCATAAAGGCAGAGTGCTCAAGAATGTGATTAGTGCCCTAACAAAAGAGGCCTAAGGGAGATTGTTCACCTGTTACACCATCTGAGGACATAGTGAGGTGGTACCATGCAGGAGAAAGCAGGCTTTCACCAGACACCTAATCTGCTGGCTCCTGGATCTTGGCCTTCTTGGTCTCCAGAACTGTGTAAATAAATTTCTATTTCTTATAAGTTACCCAGTTTACATTGTGTTATAGCAGCCAAACAGGATTAAGACAGAGTCCTATGTAGAACGTGACTCTTTCCATGTCAATGGCTGGAGAAGAAAGATCCAGAGGAATGCATTCAGTTCTAGGACAGGCTCAAGAGTTTTACTGCCCGTGAATGAACTTGTGGTGTCAAGTCCCTTATCCTTGCTCTAAGAAAAGAATCATTTGGAACTAGGAATATATGAGTAAAAGAGGAAGAGGTATTTTATTTATCCTTCCAGAAGAATTTCACTAATATTAACATATCACTAATATATCACCTGGTATCACAAGATCACCTCTGATAGGAAGGAAAACTAGGAAATGATCTCTGAAACTGGGTATATTTCTTCCCTGAATTAAATCAGGATGCTGTTTTCAGAAAGGAAAAGCAGTAACATTTGTTAGGCAACTGCAGTGTCTACTATTCCCAACATTACTGGTCAACCTATCCTACTTCCAACTGACCTCCTCCCCTGCTCCCCCTCCCCTACTCCCTCTTCTCTGGGTTCCTCAATGTTATCAGAATCCAGTTCAGTATCTTAATGGAATGCAGAGCTCCCTGAAAGAACTGTAAGATACCTGTTTGTGGTCTCAAGACTCGTGTAAGAAGCATTCTGACCAATTCTGGGCACCAGACGCCATCCAAAAGGGAAATAATGACTAACCTCTTCTGGATGAGATGTTGGAAGACCATTTGTAGCCCTTGAAGCTGATGGGGGTCGTTGGCCCAGTGATGTTGTAGCTCAATTTACCACATCATTTCCCATGTCTTCTCTGTCTGGCTGACCTGAACTCTGCTGCTCTAGGATGCAAGCTTCTTCTAAACAGAGACATGACTTAGACATCCCCTAGGTAGAAAGTCATACATTTGAGCATGATATAGACAAATGGAATCCAGAGCAGAATTTTGTAGAAGGATTTACTGATCAAGACAATGCTAGAAGATGTATCTTCTCTCTCTGCTATGATTTGAACATGATTTGTCCCTGTCCATACCCATGCTGATATTTGATTTCCAATGTAGCAGTTTTGGGGGTGGGACCAGTGGGGAGTGTTTGAGTCATGAGTGTGGATCCCTCAGTAATGGATTCATGTCTTCTTTCAAGGGAGAATAAATTCTAGCTCACATGGGAACGGATCAGTTACTGTTGGAGTGTGTTGTTGAAAAGTGTGGCTTCTTCAGTTTCTTTTGCATCCTCTCTTGCCATGTGATCTCTTTGCCCATACTAGGTCCCCACCCACTTCCCCCCATGAGCTAAAGCAGTATGAGGCCCTCATCAGGTTCAACTATCCATTATTGAATTTCCCAGCCACCAGAACTGTGATCCCAATAGCATCTCTTTGGTTTTTTTAGGTAATATTATCTATCTTTTAAAAAAGTTCTGGATTAGTATGAAAGTATATATGATCAGGTTACATTGTTTTCATCTGTAAGGTAAAGTCCAAGTTGTATTTGTGTCCTTTACCCAGTAAGTGTGCCATATACCTAGTGCATTGTACTTGGTACATGGGAATCCATTGAGTCCCTTCCCCCATCCTCCCTTCTTAAATTTGAGTTTTTCTCTCAAGTGGGCCTGTATTTCAACCTAGTATTGAATACATGGGATGCTTGATTTTTCACTGTTGTGATATTTACACAGGAGGTTTTTTTTTTTTTTTTGTAGAGACAGAGTCTCACTTTATGGCCCTTGGTAGAGTGCCGTGGCATCACACAGCTCACAGCAACCTCCAGCTCCTGGGTTTAAGCGATTCTTTTGCCTCAGCCTCCCGAGTAGCTGGGACTACAGGCACCCGCCACAACGCTCGGCTATTTTTTTGTTGCAATTTGGCCGGGGCTGGGTTTAAACCTGTCATCCTTGGCATATGGGGCCGGCGCCCTACTCACTGAGCCACAGGCACCGCCCAGGAGTTTTCTTTATAAGTTACACAGCCTCTGGTATTCTGCTATAGCAACTCTAAATGAACTAAGCATCATCCTTCCACCATTTAAGTTAGCAATACCCATGACTTTCTCTTTATTCAACCTTATTGCCATATTATGTCTTTTATTCCATCTAGTGCTATTGGTAAGGTCTTGCTGGGTGAGTTAGCTATGTGTACTCACACAGGGATCAAGTGAGGCCAGGGAAAGGTTCAGTTTCCTAATGGGTCATTTTATTCATGACCTCTTGAAAGGCTGTAGGCTCTAGATCTTGTGTCTTCTCAGGGGAGAAACACATTCTAACTTTAGGTAAGAGACTCCAACATGTGTCATATAGGTAGGCCAGAAGGATTGTTTTAAATTAGGTGCTACATTGTTTATATGTACTTCTTGAGTGGTCTGAATCAGAGACATCAGGATTAGAACACTGCACTATTAAAGGCAACTTGCTGCACCATTCTAGAGGTTCACAGTCTTTTCTCTAGTCAGTGGCCACTGACTAACCCCTTGTATTTGCAAGTCCACCAGAGAACACTATTTAAATTTAGATAAAAAGATCTTTTAGTCTGGGCACTCTCTAACTGTAACTCAGTGCTTCTCATCAAGTCCTGGGCTCTGGCCTTAGAGTTCAAGGGTCAGTGGATTTAGCTGGGTTGTAGGCATTGACACTATTAATGTGCATTCCAGAGTGTGAAACCACCTCCTAATCCTGGTGAGAAATTGAACTGTAGACTCCCTTAGCCCCAGTCACAGCTAACTCAGACTTAGCTAGGTACTGCCTGCTAAGTCTCCTTGGTCAATCATGTAATGTCATGCTAGATCCAACATACCATCTACCCCACATCGCCACAGAGAATACCCAAAACTTCCTCTCCATTTGGCAACAGACTCAAATTTCAGCTCTGAAAATACAATTCCCTTATTGAGGGCATAGGCTACCTTTAATTCCAGAAATAATGATCTCCTACTTTGGGTACAGAGTTTCTTCTTAACTCTAGTTTCTGATCAATCCCTATGGCTGTTCATAGACTGATCTCAAGGCCAGACCCAAAGTTACTCCATAATTATGATCATACAGTTTATACCCTGTTGTGACCACTCCTCTTGGCTCTTCCTTAGCTCATAGATTACATCTGATAATTTATACATTTATAACCCTAGCCACAAATGGAGCCCAGGGCTCCTGCCTCTATCTAACTTCAAATTCTGGTCATAAACTAGTATGAAAGTATATATGACCCCCAAAAGACTTTTGCCTTTGGCAAAACCATAATAATTTTTTAAATGAAAAACTTAAATATATACAGATGTCAAGAAACTAGTATAATAAGCCCCTATGTACTTGTATCCTAGCTCCAACAATGGCCATTCTTATTTCATTTCTATACTTGCCTACTCTCTTTTTCTCCCTCTCCTAGAATATTCAGAAGGAAATACAGATATCATCATATCTTATCATCTGCATATATTTTGGTTCATATCTCTAAAATGTAAAGGCTCTTTTGAAAAAGATTAACAAGTTATAACCATGATGCAATTATCACACCTAAAACTTAACAAAAATCTTTTACACATGAATATCTAGTAAGCATTTGCTTTTGCATAAGGTTATTTCCAACTTGTTTGATTCAAGTAAGTTCACTGTTACCTGCTAAATAAATAAGTACTTTGTTCCTTGTTGATATGTCTCTCTCTTTTAATTCATATTTCTTCTTTATTACTATTGTTAGTGACTTTTTTATTGTTATTGTAGGAACTATTAACTGTCTAATATTAATTCCTAAATGTTTGACCCTTAGTTCTGGTCATTGATGCTGCAGGAAAAACTGTCCAACAGAAAGATGGCTCTGATCACAAGGGGTGTAAGCCAGAGAGAACGTGAGGGTATCCTAAGTACAGCCACCTCTGTTACCAGGCAAAGCTTCTGCCCTCAAATTAATGAGGAATATGTTGCTTTCATATCAAGTGAGGGTCAAGACTTATGTTGGGTCATGGTCATACTGTTATGTCACTGCTATTTCCTGACACAGGGTCATGACAGCACAGATGGAATCAAACAGCCTATGTATGCAAATTATATGCACAGGAGAGGCTTATGCTACTCTGCCCACCCCTGGTCTGGCGATGGCAGTAAGATTCACACAAGACATGATTCATAATCAGAACCACCACTGCCAATGAAGGTCATTAAGGTGACCAGAGTCATCATTTGTAGGAGTTCAGAAAATGGGAGGAAATTGAGGCATTACCCTCCAATTAATTGGTGGGACCATACCTATGGTGCATCTTACAAGAGTACATGTGAAACTTACTAAATGTAGAATATAAATGTTTTAACACAATAACTAAGAAAAAGCCAGAAAGGCTATGTTAACCAGTGTGATGAAAATATTTCCAATTGTATATAAAACCAGCACATGGCACCCCATGATTGCATTAATTTATACAGCTATAATTTAATAATAATAATAAAAGAAATTTAGGCATTACCTAGAATGTGAAAGAAGCATCCAGATAGCTTCCATCCTAAAAAGAATCTCGAAATGGCTGTGCTTTGGTGATGGGGACTTGACTATTTCTACAAGCAGCTAGCTAATTTATATTTGAGTGCTGAGATTTTTGATGCATTTGGCATGATTAGTGTTGAGGGAAGCAGCAAAAAAAAAAAAAGTATCTTCAGCAAGTTTGTATTGCCTTCAGAGAATGATGCTTAAACTTCTTGGCTGATAGTCAAGTCTCTGCCCATCATATCCTGGCCTATTTTGATAGTCACAACTCTCTCTCTGCTGCTGGACTCTTCTCCAGGCAGACTGAGCTGCTCACTGCTTCCCAAATAGGCCATGTGCTTTCCCACTTCCTTGCATCTGCTTATATTGTTCCCTACTCTTGGAATGCCTTCCCACAGACCTATGTGTGCACACACTACCCAGAATTTATGATGATAATGCTCAGCCTAAACAGGAACTTTTAAGAAGCAGCAGGAGGCAGGTCAGCTTGCATACAAAAGAAATAGGAGAAAGATTTGTTCAAAATGACCCAGAGCTTAGTGCTAGGAAGTTCTTGGACACTTAGACAGCTGGAAGGGGAGCTTGAGCCAAGCAGATCTCTTACTCTAACCTGGTATCCTTGCTATGGTTCAGCTCATCCAAAAGGAAAGCTTAATGAAAACATGATGAGCAAAATCATACATGCTCATTTTTTAACTTAGCTTTCAGATTTAATAGTACAAAACGTTTGTTTTGGTTTGAATTTCTCTCATTTTAAGATAACATTTTCTCTTCTGAACTAGGTCATTTGAATTATCTGCTGATAGTTCAAATCTGTAGATAATTTGCTCTTACTCACATTCCTAAGAACTAATTACCTGTACATATAAAATGATGAAATCTCATTATATTTTCTTTTAAAACTCTGACATGCATTTAATTACATTAGTCAATTATTACTGTACATGCTGAGGATTTGCTATTGACCAACTTGTGCTGGAATATTTACTGCACAGATGTGTTACTTTAATTAAACAAATGTGATTACACACATATCAATTTTTATTTGGTTTCAAAGCCCAGAATCTGAAAGTGACGCAGTTGGCAGAGCTGTGTGGTGCCATGCTGGTTCCCAGGAACACTGAGTGAGGCTCTTCACTGAGGGAACACCCAGTGCCTGCAATTCTGCGTGGGAAACTTCAGCCATGAGTATGTTTTTGTCAGTGTGTGAGTGCCATTGAGTGAACCCAAAAAGTGAAAAAATAAACCATCGCTGAATACTGCTAGCACATCCTCAGCTTTTCTCCCTCAAATGTAGGAAATGAGGGACCATGCTTGGAGAACCCACAGGAATTATGCTTGGCTAAATAGGCCAGCTGGAATTTCTCTTTAAAAACAGGGGTGAAGGGGGACCATATTATAACTGGACTTGGTCTCTTAAGCCCCTCCTGACATATCCTATAGCATACTCTGAGACTTGAGGTTAAGGTCAAGAAGGATGACCATGTCCCAAAGCAGTTTTAAGAAACATTACAGACTCTTTTTTTTGTTGTTGTTGCAGTTTGGCCGGGGCTGGGTTCAAACCTGCCACCCTCAGTATGTGGGGCCAGTGCCCTACTCGCTGAGCCACAGGCACTGCCCAGTCTCTTAGATAAAATATCTGAATTGGAGAAAACAAAATTCTCTACAAATACTAGTACAGTGACTATACATATCAGGTTCTTAGTAAATAGTCCTGAATCCTAATAAAGGCAACAAGTAGACCAATTAATCAACAAACACTTACGGAACCCTATATTAACTAATTTTTGCTGGGCATGAACAGATAAGCAGAAGTTCTGCTTGCATGAGTGCAGATGAGCTTTTTTCTTGGCCTTGCATGCAAAGATTGCTATGTTGATTGCAGAGGGTGTTCCTGCCTGGGCTGCATAGCTATGGCACCTGGAGAACCATTCCAATTGTTTAAATCACCTTAAAGTTCTGCTTAAACTGTTTCCAGGCCTCTTAAATATAGACAGCTTGAGCGGGAAGTGGGGAAGCAAATGAGATGGGATGTGTGTGGGTCTCCAAATTTACCCTGAGAATTCAGAGTTCACTATACTGCTGAAGAGCTTAAGACCCAATCTAAGTGCAGAGGGAGTTTTCTATAGAAAAGGTGTTAAGTTGTTGCAAAATATAAAGAGAGCTCAGGCTGAGCGCTGAGACATGTACATGCAGAGTAGGCACAACGTCTATCAGTGTGGGTTTAACCTCTTGTTGTGACAGGGCCATATCCGATGATGATGATGTGATCCATCTAATGGTGTTGTAGGGATTATGAACCACACGTTTGTGATTCTCAAGAACTTAAGAAATTCTAAGGAGATTGTTGTAGGAGATGATGGGGGTGATAGGGTTGGTGTGGGGCAGTTGGCAAAAGTTACTGGAGAAGGTAGTTTACATTCACTTTGCCTATGCCATTCTTCCTTTCAGCATGCAGCACACCACTGACCCATTCCCACCTCAAGATGTATGCCTGTGATGGACATATTTTAAGAAAAGGAAGGTTATCTGGTCTAGTTTCCTCAAAATAAATTGCACAAGGTCTTTCAGCTACTAAGTGGCTAAATTAGGAATCAAACCCAGGTCTCTTAGTTTGAATTAAAGACTCTTTACCTTGCATTTCTTTATGGTAGTATATTATATAATACACCAGCCGCAAAGATACACATTTAAGAAGAGGAATGAGGAGGGCAATGATTAACCCAGACTAATAGTGGCCTCTCAGGCATTTCTTTTTCACCAAATGAGGTACTGTTGGGACGGCCTTCTGTAGCTTGCAAGTTCCCTCTTTTTCATCCACAGTACCATATAAATAATATCATTTTCTATGTGTGCCTTGAAGTTAGCAAGGAAGCATAGCCCTAACTAGACTAGTTGGTCCATTGGACCAGGATTTGCATGTAAAGAGTGAAATAACCTTACCATATAGAATTATTTGAGCCTCAGTTTCCCTATCAGTGAAATGGGTATAAATCTGATCTCATAGTTTTTCTATTATGATTCAATGAGATAGTCCAGTATAGTGTCTGAAATATCTTAGATTCCCAAAACAGTGCATTGAATGTGTTCACTATACTTTTTAATTTTTGGTTTGTGATTTTGTTAAAGTAGCTAACTTAGCTTTGAGCTCTGGCTATGATCTGTCCCGGCCTCAATCTCAAGCTTTCTGTGATCCACCAGCAGAGGTCTGGTCTGATATGCTTACTACAGCTAAGGGTGGAGGAACTGGGACTAATTCCTGCTGTCCCTACTTTCCAAAGGGCACCCAGAGCTCAGTTCCGGCCTAGACCAGTACCTCAAGCCCATCCCACTTCCTCTCCTGCCAAACTCATCATTTTGCCAGGGCCAATTATAATTAAAACTAGATTTGTAGGGAAAAACATGCGTGCCTTCACAGCCAAAGCCTGGAATTGGTTACTGGAAAACAAGTTCCCTCCTTCTGCTCCAGTTCTTTAGCCTTGCCAAGAGCAGGGGTATGGGATGGAAAGAAGAAATGGGATTTGCACTGTGTGTGCTGAGGCAAGGTGCTCATAGATAAGCAAGAAACAAGTAGTCACCCTCTGCCTCACCCATCCACGACCAGCTCAGGCTGGCAGCCAGCCTCCTGTTATGGAGTGGAGTCAAGCCTAGCGGGGGCACTGGGCCTCCCCTCCATAGAGGGTGGGTCATTGTGGGTTGAGCTCAGCACTGCAGGGGGCCAGGGCTGGGCTGCACGCCCACTGTACCTCATTATGTATTCCTTCATTGTTTCCTATGCAAATTAAGTTAATGAGAATTAGGAACATAATGGAGCCCATTCACCGTTCTAGTCGCTGGAAAATGGGTTTGACTACCAATTTTCCATTACAGCTGTTTTGTAATTACCGTGGAATACTCTGAATTCTAATGGAGACACTGAACTGCCTGACAGCCTCTTGACTACTTTTTTTTTTTTTTTTTTGGCAAATTAAAAAAAAAAAATAGGAAACTCACATCCTATAACATAAAACCTTTCTATCGTAGTCCCTAGGTTTGGCATCAGCTGTGAAGATGCTGTCCACTGTTGCAGGAAGGGCTTGCTTTCACTGTGAGGTTTCTGACCTTTGTTATGGTTAGATTAGTTAACTGCAGTACTGGAGTTATCTCCTGCCTTGGAAACAAGTAAAGCAGAGTTTGGGGTCACACTCAGTCAAGAGCTGCCCTCTGAAGCAGGCCAGGGCAGCCCAGGGCCAAGGTGCTCTGTTCCCTGCTTCACCAGGTCTCCAGCCCACCCTCCTGCCCAGGACCCCAATCACACACACCTCTCTCCCCATGTACCTGTTGCTGTTCAGAACACTCATGAGCAGACAGGTTGTCATCTTCTGTCCAGGCTGCTATATTAAAGCATATATACCCAGAATAAGTAAGGTCTAAGAGATAGAAGATACCCAGAACAAGTAAGGTCTAAGAGAACAGAGATCTTCTCAAGGAGATCCCAAGGATATACCTGCAAAGGGACTCAGCTTTTAGGAATTTGTAGACTTAACTTCCTAGGACCTGGAGGTTTCTGCTTGCTTCCGCTTCTGTGAAAGCCTGTGATTCTGTAAAAGCTGGAGTCCCCTTCTCCAGCTTGATTCAAACTGACCAGTGAGAAAGGTAGCCATGGACCAGAACTTTTTTGACTGAGGATAGAAAGAAGACCAAGCCAGTGGGGGAGCCCAGCCATTTTGATTCTTCTGTGCTGTGGCTCCGCAGGCTGAAATAATGCCTTTCCTCTTCCGATCACGGTGTTCGGTGTTTGGGTGCTCTTTCTCTCCATTGGGCCTCATCTTCCTGCAACACTATAGGCTGTCTGGCTTATAAGTAAAAGAAATTTATTTCTTCCAGTTCTGGAGCCTGAGAAATCCAGGATCAAGGTGCCAGCAAATGTGGTGTCTGGTGAGGGCCAGCTTCCTGGTTCATACATGACTATCCTCACGCTGTGCTAAACACTGTGCTGGCTGAAGGGGTGAGGAATCATTCTGGGGACTCTTTATGTACAAGCGCACTAATCACATTCCCTCTCAAAGACATTTGCTTCCAAATACCATTACGTTGCCCTAGTATCTGTAGTGGTCCCTACCTCCTGAGATCCTCTGCCTGAGTCCTGTGTCCACAGCTCCAGGATGTTCCCTCCTTTGACATCTATGTGGAAGTAGCTACACCTCTGTGGTTTTGCTGGGTGCAGTGCATATCCCTACTAGGGCCCACTGAAGCCTTACTTGATACGGCTGAGCAGCGTAACCTGGATGTGTGGAGTAGAGCCAGTTACATAAGGCAGTGCTGTATAGTGCACACCTGGGTCCTGCAAATATAGGTGGACCCTCCTTTGTATTTTTCCATTATCTAGACAGTAAAACCTGGCTCTGGCTTCCTTAAGGATGGCTGACTAATATCTATCAGATGGTTATTTGGCCATACCCTTACACCCTTAGTATTCTTTCCCAAGCTTTCTCAAGTCCTTTCTATGTTTTCAATATGGGTAGGTTCAGAATGTTTCACATGATTAAGTTCTGCTTCCTTTTCGATGAACTATTCAGTTCTTAAGTCATTCCTCTATTCCAGTGGTTCTCAACCTTCCTAATGCTGCAACCCTTTAAGACAGTTCCTGTGGGTCGCGACCTACAGGTTAGGAACCACTGCTCTGTTCTCACTTTTTGTTATAAGCGCTCAAGAAAAACTAGGCTACTCCTTCAAAACTCTTCCCTCCCTTTTTCTGAGGTATTTCCTCAGCCAAATATCCAATTTCATTACAAGTTCTATCTTCCACAAAACACTAATGCCTGAACACAAGTCAACCAAGTTCTTTGTTACATTGTAACAAGGATGATTTCCCCTTCATTGTCTAATAAGTTCTTCATTTCCATCTGAGACCTTACCAGAATGGCCTTTGCCATCCAAATTTCTACCAAAATTCTGTTCAGGATTAGTTAGATAGTCTCTAAGAAGATTGAGGCTTTTTCTACAGAAATCTTTTTATTTATTTATTTATTTTTTCTGAGCTCTCATCAGAATTGCCCTTGGTGAACTGTTCACAGCAATCTGGGCTTTTTCTAGCATGTGTGTGAAAATTTTTCCAGCCTCTGCTCATTACCTCGCTCCAAAGCTGATTCCACATTTTTTGGTATTTGTTACAGTAGCACAGCACTTCGCAGTATCAATTTTCTCTCTTAGATCATTCAGGATGTTATTATAAAGAACTGTAGATTGGGTAGCTTATAAACAACACAAGTGTGTTTCTCACAGTCTATGTAGTCTCACAGAGACTACGACTGAGCTGTTGCAGACTCTGTGTCTGAGCCACTTCGTGATTCATAGATGTGTTTCTCCCCTCCCTGGAGGAAAAAGGAAGGGACCTCTCTGGGGCCTCTCATGTAAGGGCACTAGTCATATTCATGGAGGCTCTGCTTTCCCGGCCTAGTCACCTCCCATAGGCTCTGCTTCCAAATTCACTCACATTTGGAATTAGGTTTCCACGTATGAATTTGGTGGTGGTGGGGTATTCAGTCTCTAGCAGGGGTATTGTTTGATATAATAATTCCCTCTTTTTCAGCACTAACAAAGACTATCTCCTTGACCAAACTTTGAGAAATAATTTTCTCTGAAACCTCTTCTTAACTAGGCCTCCTTCTTGGCTCTTGTTTTTGCTGAGTTTTCATAGCCCAGTTTTAGTAAGAGTTCCATTTAATTAGTTTGAGGGACTCCCCCCTTGATATCAGATCATCTTCCATATTTGATCAGATTCTTCATCATTCACCTTCCATATCTGATCACTCTGACCCTAAGGATCCTGCCAGATCAGTTTTGCAAGAGTCCCCCTACCCTTGATGTCTCTTTCTAGTTATTTTCCATCCACTACCTTCCATCTACACTCTGCTCCTTGGTCAAAAATCCTCACTTGTCCCTGCTATATTCAGAATCAAGCCCAGTTCTATATTGAAGTCTTTTCTCCCCTATCATAGTAGTTCCTGAAAGGAATCTGTTTTCACTGCTTTAACTACTGTCTGGCTCTGTTTTTCTTTAATAGCACCAAAAACTCTAGGAGGAAAGACATGTTAAAAGTTGAAACAGTTTTAAAGTTTTCCAGTAATCTAAAGTAACTGGACCACAGGTGAGGATGACAGCCATGGACACCAAGGAAAGGGCATAAATGCCATCCTGTAATGCTATGTGAGAGCCAAAATTTCGTTCTTAAGCTTTCTTAATCAGAGCCGAGACATGATGAGAATTTTAGTTTAGAAGGCTATTCTGGCCACAGTATGAAGGAATTTGGGCATGGGTATCTTGGGGTAGAGCCGTTTTGATTATAGTACACATAAAACCCAGGTAAGGTGGCCATGACAGTTATACACGGGTCCTCATTGAAGGGGGATTATGGATGCTTAAGTGAAAGAGGTGACAATTGGGATGGAGAAAAGTGACTGGACTAGGAAGATGTTTAGGAGGAGAACCAATGTGCTTCACGGTTAATGGGATATGCTTGTGTCATGGAGCAGTAGTGGCAGTAGAGGGCTTCAGGGTTCCTCCTTTGATTACTGAGTGATATGACAAGATAATAATTTTGGCAGCTAAAATTTATTGAGAGCATAATAAATGCAAGGTAATTCTATTTCTCTTGTGGAGCTCATTTTATCTTTACAATAACTTAATGAAGTAAGAACTGTTATTAAGTTTGAATCATAAATGAAGAAGTTGAGACCTGGGGTGGTGGTGAAAAAAAAAAATACTTGTCCAGGGTATTATAGTCAGAAAGTGGTAGAGTCAGGATTAAAATATAGTTGGTTTGGTTCCATAGACTAGGTGTGTCACTCCCGGAAAAGGGATTTTCTCTGGGTTGTGTATTTATGTATATGCATGAGAATGAAGGAGAGAGGGAGAGTATTCCAGATGCATGAGTTGCCTTTGGAACACTTTGACATAGACTTCCCCTGGATGGTTGGACAGACAGGCTGTAGTTTAGGAAAACAGAAGGAAAGGCTGGGTTTGAAATACAAAGTTGTGATGTGTCAGTGTGCAAGACATGGAATGGTACAGAATTTCCTGGGAGAAGTGAGTGAGGCGCCCTGGATGACACAGTGTTTGTGGGATAGACTTAAGAAAAGGGCTTGGGTTGGGCCACATCTATGGTGCATATTTTTATCTATAATAAAAAAATAAATTAAAAAAAAAGAAAAAGAAAAAAGAAAAGGGCTTGGTAGAAGGCACCTGGGTGAGCAATTTCTCAACTTTCCCGTGGGTCCTGCTTCAGATCCTCTGGCTCTCCAGCAAGGCATGTGCACACTTATCCCTATGACAGAAGGCTTGGACTCTAGGGTCAGAGACCCAGAATCTAAGGAATGATATGGTTGAACTTCAAATCCCTGAAATTTATAAAAAAATTTAGGATGCATTTTTAGGTTTGTTTCTCAAGCATTAGAACTGAAATGGGTAGTTTGTTATGAGGTGATTCTAGAAGCTCTAGAGCGGGAGTGGCTTCATCTCTCTGTTACGATTGCCTGACAATGTTCAGAAGTCATTTTCTTAGCTTTAGCATTTTTTCCACCTGGAGAGGCTGAGAATTTTCAAACCCATCCACTCCTGGCTTCTTTTTATTTAACAGCTCTTCCTTTGACTTATCTCTCTCCTCTCACATTTTACTATAAGCAGCAAGATGCTACTGGCAGTGCCTTCAACACTTAGGTTGAAAATCACTTTAGCTGGATAACCAGGTTCTTCCCTTATAAGCATTGCTTTGTGCTTACAGCAGACGACAATTTAGTTAATCTTCCTGCCGCTACCTAACAAGGACCGACTTCCCTCCCTCCCCTTGTGCTCCAGTTTCCAGTTGTATGTTCTTTACTTCCTTCTGGGCCCTGACTGGCAGCCTTCTTATTTCCATATTTCTTCTAACAGTCTACTCAGGTCAATTTAAACTTCGTCTGCCACACTTTTCAAAATTATTCTATGCTCTACCCACTGCCTAGTCCCAAGGCCGCTTCCATATTTTTAGATTTTTGTTAGCAACACCCCACTTCGGGTACCAAATTCTGTATTGGTCAAGGCTTTACCAGGGCATCAGACCTAGATGCACAGATGGTGCCAGAAAAATGTGTACACATTTTAATAAAGAGAAAATGACTGTATTAAAATTATAATACTCAATATACTGATAACAAAAAATGATTGCAAGTCACATTTGACTTCTGTAATTACAGGAGGTGCTCATCGTGGTTATTATCAATACCCAGGCACTGTTGATTATGGCAAACTACTACTTGAACAACATTGACCAAAGTATCTACTTATATTGGTACATGGACTGTTTCAATTTCTTCCTTAGAAAGGAAGAGCATGGGCCAGGTGCACTCTTCAAGCACCAGCTGAGAATCTGTGAGCATGGGCTGAAACTTGTGTTCCTACCTATTGCCTTTGACCTTGGTGATAAGCTGGACCCCCCCCCCCACCATTGTTCAGTAAACACACACAGCTAGAAGAGCCAGGGTAGCTAAGGGATCTCAAGAGAAGGGAGAGAAATTGCTCACCCAGCTGCTCCCTCACCCCACTGAGCTGAATCAGCACACCAGCTACAATGTGTGTGAGCTAAAAGGGGCTGCTGCTTCATTTTCTTGGCCTGACATTCTCCCAGTAATCTCCCATGTGGTCTCCTATTCTTACTGGAAACATATAAGAAAGGAAATTATAGAAATGCAGTTTAACCTACCAAGTCAACACATCTGACGCCATCAATCTTATACTCCAGCATCAACTGACATTTCCTTATTGTAGCTGTGTTCTTTTACTGGACTACCTTCCCTTCTGTCTTCCAGCTCTGCCCAACCTGTGTCCTAGCTCTTTTTTTTTTTTTAATTTATTTTTATTTTTATTTTTTATTATAGATAAAAATATGCACCATAGATGTGGCCCAACCCATCACCCTCCCTCCACCCAAACCTCCCCCCTCCCTTCCCCTTCCTTGGTCCTTTCCTCATAGTCTTGTGTTATAGTTGGGTTATAGCCTTCATGTGAA
>CAUYPK010048288.1:0-36172 GCA_963574355.1 Loris lydekkerianus | reverse complement strand
AACTATAGCTTTCACATGAAGGCTATAACCCAACTATAGCACAAGACTATGGGGAAAGGACCAAGGAAGGGGAAGGGAGGGGGGAGGTTTAGGTGGAGGGAGGGTAATGGGTTGGGCCACATCTATGGTGCATATTTTTATCTATAATAAAATAAAAAAAAAAGGAAAAAGAAAAAAATAAATAAATAAATAGAATTACCATATGACTCAGCAATTCCACTTCTGTGACTATAACTAACCCAAAATTAAAAACATGATCTAAACAGATATTTATTTATACATCCATGCTCATAGCACCCTTACTCACAATAGCCAAAAGGAGGATCAACCCAAATATCGATCAACAGATGAATGGATAGACAGAATGTGGTATATACATCCCATGGAATATTACTCAGCCACAAAAGGAATGTAACTTTGATATATGCTACAATATGATGGACCTTGAAAACATTATGCTTAATGAAAGAAGTTAGGCACAGAAGGACAAATACAAATAAATCTACTTATGTGAGGTACCCAGAATAAGCAAATTCAGAGACAATAGAAAACAGAATAGAGGTTACCCGGGGCTGTGGAGGAAAAGGAAAAGGGAAAGTTATTATTTAATAGGTGCAGAGCTTTTATTGGGGATGAAAATTTTTTGAGTGTGGTAATAATACTTACACAACATCATGAATGTATTTAACACTACTGAATTGTACACTTACAAATGATTACAGTGATACCTATTGTTATATTTTAATCACAATTTTTGTACCTTGTCTTTTAACTTTTTTACTTCTTGTTTTCTTTTTTTTTTTTTGCAGTTTTTGGCCAGGGCTGGGTTTGAACTTACCACCTCCGGTATATGGGGCCAGCACCCTACACTGTTGAGCCACAGGTGCTGCCCTTTCTTTTTAAGAGACAAAGTCTTACTTTGTCGCCCTGGGTAGAGTGCTGTAGCGTCACAGCTCACAGCAACCTCCAGCTCTTGGGCTTAGGCAATTCTCTTGCCTCAGCCTCCTGAGTAGCTGGGAGTACAGGCGCCTGCCATAACACCTGGCTATTTTTTTGTTGCAGTTTGGCTGGGGCCGGGTTCAAACCAGCCACCCTCAGTATATGAGGCCGGTGCCCTACTCACTGAGCCACAGGCACCGCCCTCTTTTCTTTTTTTTTTTTTGAGATAGAGTTTCACTTTGTTGTCCTTGGTAGAGTGCTGTGGGATCATCATAGTTCACAGCAACCTCAAACCCCTGGGCTCAAGTGATCCTCTTGCCTCAGCCTCCCAAGTAGCCTGGACTTACAGGTGCCCACCACAATGCCCTGGCTATTTTTAGAGATGAGGTCTCACTCTTGCTCAGGCAGGTCTCAAACATGTGAGCTCAGGCAATCCACCCACCTCGGCTTCCCAGAGTACTGGGATTACAGGCATGAGACATCACACCTGGCCTTTACGTTTTCTTCTTAATCTTTCATCCATGCATTATGGCCTGAACATATGTATACAATGCACATTCAGTGTGCCCAAAAATGTACATCCATTTTAAGAAAGTAAAATCTATATTAAAATTGTAATACTCAAGATATACCAATAACAAAAGATGAACAAATCATATTTGAGCACCTCTTGTACTTGCAGAAGTCAAACATGACTTGAATATTTGTGTGTGTGTATGCGTGTATAAAATTTTTAGAGACAGCGTCTTGCTTTTTTGCCCAGGCAAGACAGTGGCACATCATAGGTCTCTGCAACCTCTAACCCCTGAGCTCAAGTGACCTCCTGCCTCAGCCTTATAGGCTTCAGACACACATTACAATGCTGGGCTACTTTTTCTGTTTTTTTTTTATGTAGTGATGGGGTTTTACTCTTGCTCAGACTGGTCTAAAAACTCCTGACCTCAAACAATCCTCCAGCCTCAGTCTCCCAAAGTTTTTTCACAATTTTAAGAAAACACTTTAGGGCAGTTACAGTGGCTTACAGTTATAATCCCAGCAGTTTGTGGGACCAAAGGGGAAGGATTGCTTGAGCCCAGGAATTCATAAGGTTGCAGTAAGCTGTAATGAGTTACTACATTCTAGCCTGGGTGATAGAGCAAGACCCTGTCTCGAAAACAAAACATTTTACCAATTTTTTTTTTAAATTAAATCATAGCTGTGTACATTAATGCAATCATGGGGCACCATACACTGGTTTTATAGACCATTTGACATATTTTCATCACACTGGTTAACATAGCCTTCCTGGCATCTACATTAACTAAGTTTCGTATGTACCCTTATAAGATGCACCGTAGGTGTAATCCCACCCATTTTGCCAAATTTCATGGAATTGATAACAGTAAGTCTACAAGGGAATTAAGTTCATTGTTCAATAATACATGATAGATTTAGATATATTCCACAAAATATCTACCAATGAGTAATATAATGAATAATCACAGGTTTTAACACTTTACATCTTTGTAAGCTTTGAAATTTCTTTTTCTCCTCTGCACGTTATTTTTTGAGACAGGGTCTCATTCTGCTGCCCTGGGTAGAGCAGTGGTATCATCACGGCTCACTCCTACATCCAACTTAGGGTCTCACACGATCCCCCTGCCTCAGCCTCCCAAGGATCTAAGACTACACATGCCCACCACAAAACGCCCAGCTAGTTTTTCTATTTTTAATAGAGACAGGGTCTCATTCTTGCTCAGACTGGTGTCAAACTCCAGAGCTCAAGCAATTCTCCCACCTCAGCCTGGCTGTCCACAATCCTTAGTACCACCACCCACAATAGCTCAGCAGATTCCTACCTCAGATTATTGGTAAATGGCTTTTCCTGCTCAGCTAACAAATGAGCTACTCACACTTAAAAGTGCAACATTGGAAGTAGTTTTTTTTTTATTCACATGATGAATATGCATCAATAATCTTTTTTAGTCATGATATGGAGACTGGATGGCATTCTAAAGTTAGTGTCACTACAATCTATAGCACAAAGCAGTGAGAATGCCACAGGCTGCCTGTCATGACCACTTGAATCAGCCAACTGTGGCATGAAAATAGCCACATACAGTATGTAAGCACATGACTATGACTATGTTTCAATAAATCTTTATGGATATTGAAATTTGAATTTCCTATAATTTTCACAGGTCATATTCTCCATTTTCTTTCCCAGTGGTAAGATAGGATTTTAATAGAAAAGAATACCACATCCTTCTTTTAAACACGCAGATGTGTAAAAGCCATTTTTACATACATGGCTTACATACAAACAGGCAGCTGGCCGTAGTTTGCCAGACCCTTGGATTGAGGACAAGGAAAAAATGAACATTATTCACATTCCTCACATGTTCTAATGAGGAAAGAGCAACCTCAAGTACAGAGGAAGGGAAGTAGGAAGGCATGGAGGGAAAGAGAAATGTAAAAAACGCCAACTGCTGACTCTTAAAAACTATGAATAAAAGTTTAATTCAGAAAGAAAACAATGTTAAAAATGAAACATAACACAGATAACAATTTAGTTTTGTTAGTCACAAGAGAAAACTACATACTAAAATTTAAAATCTTGATCTGGCAGTACAGATTATGAATTTACAGAGATGGGGAGGTTATCTGTGCCTCAGTGAATACTACATGCATGTTAAGAGTAATAACCTGAGTTGAAATGAATTCTAACAGCTCTGACCCTTTCAATGCCTTCAGGGTATTTTATAACACTGTGAGTTGCAGATATCTGACAGTATGGTACAAAATTCTAGAAAAATAAATCTAAGACTATCCAGCCCATTTTATGTCAAGAGCATCTCTGGCCCAAGAAATCCAGGAGCAGCAGCAGAGGGCAAAACAGTGCTGCGTTTCAGGGGCTTCAAGCCTGGCTGACACTGACCTACCTGGAAAGAAATCTGAGAATAGAGTCTGGCTGCCCCATCACTGCCTAGAGCAGGGGCGAGGCCTGGCCTTCTGCCTTTAATGAGGCTCACAGATAGCTCTAAAGAGCAGCAGATTAGTCCTGTTTCAGAGAATAAAAAACTGAGGCCTGAGAGATTACCCAAACCAACTGGAGCACTGGGACTAGCTGCTTCCTGTAGCCCCAGAGCAGTACCAGTCCTCCACCTTCCCCACTACCTTTCTCCTGACCTTTTCTTTGGGACAGAGTCTCAAGCTGTTACCCTGGGTAAATTCCTGCCCTTAGAGCCACCCCTCACCCAAGTACACAAGATGACACAGGCAACGCCATTGTCCCAGATTTATTAAAATATTACAGCACACAGAAGATAGATTCAAACAGTTCCACGTGGTGTTTTGAAATTCATCCCAACTGTAGGCTGAGTGACCTGGAGGTTGGACAGACTGCCAAAGTCCTGGAACAACAAAATAGATTCAGTATGAGGGGTGTTATCAGTGAGGTCTGTGGTCAGAGCCCTAGTTCCACAACCAAGCTGTGGTTGCTGGCCTCTACCAGCTGGGAGAAGGCGGGCAGGAACCAGAAGAAATAGAGGGGGTTCTTCCTGCCCCTGGAGCTGTTAACACTCTCAAGACATCTACTCAAGATCTGAGGGACCCCTCACTTCCAGTGGCCAGCCACAGGGGCCCTACATGCATCAACACCTCCCATTTTCTTTTTTCTTTTCTTTCTTTCTTTTCTTTTTTTTTTTTTGAGACAGAACCTCAAGCTATCACCCTGGGTAGAGTGCTATGGCATCACAGCTCACAGCAACCTCCAACTCCTGGGCTCAAGCAATTCTCCTGCCTCCGCTTCCCAAGTACCTGGGACTACAGGTGCCCACCACAACACCCAGCTATTTTTTGGTTACAGCCATCATTGTTGTTTGGCAGGACCGGGCTGGATTTGAACTCAGGTGTATGTGGCCAGTGCCTTAGATGCTTGAGCCACAGGCGCCGAGCCAACACCTCCCATTTTCTCTGGGGCAATCTTTCAACACACTCAACCACATGGTGGTCAACACAACTCCCTGTGACTTTTACCCAACCTGCCATGATGTTTTTCTCCTTATTTTCACAACCTCTTCATATCACTCTACAAAAGGGTCTCTCAATCTTGCCACTATCAACATTCTAGGCTGGATATTGTTATAGTGGGTCGTTATCTTGGGCAGTGTATAAAGTTTAGCAGAAGCCTGGCCTCTCCCCATTGGTTATCAGCAAGGTTCACCCATGGCTGTAACCAAAAAGGTCTAGATATTGTCAAATGTACTCTATGGCAAAAACCTGTCCATTTGACAATATACAGTGCCACTTCCTTTCCAGGTAAGAGTGATCACTAATCCAACTGACACTTGTTAAGGTCCCAAGTAGACAAGGCACCAAGCAGAATAGAGGTGAAGAGCAAGGCTGACCCAAGCAAGCTCAGGCTAGCCCGTGGGTTTTTTTTTTTTTTTTTTTTTTGAGACAGTCTCATCTTGCTGCCCTCAGTAGAGTGCTGTGATGTCATAGCCCACAGCAACCTCAAACTCTTGGGCCCAAGTAATCCTCTTGCTTCAGCCTCCCAAGTAGCTGGGACTACAGGCACCCACCATAATGTTCAGCTATTTTAAGAGACAAGGTCTTGCTGTTGCTCAGGCTGGTCCCAAACTTGTGAGCTCAGGCAATCCACCAGCCTTATAGGTGTAAGTCACCGCACCCGGCCTCGCGAGTGCAATTTAAAGCCCAAGGGTTCCCTGTGTACATGGAACTTAATGTCCTATTTGATCCTCAGAAACCCATTTTACACCTCAAAAAGACAAATTCACATCAGTGGTTATTTCAGGAGGAAAAAAAAACTCATAGCAGGCTTTAATTGTACTAATGATGTGGAAGGTACGCGAGAGTTCATTTTGTTCTTTATCATCTTTTTTTTTTTGAAAATCCTAAATATTTAATGAACAAAGGAAAGGAAAAATGAAGTTGCTAAAAATCACCAACAGCTTGCTGAACTTTGAAGCCCATACTACTTTACCAAACAATGGAAAAGGATTAAAATAAGCCACAGAAAAGAAACATGTTGAATGGACTGATACCTGTGAAGTATCTCAACAGTGCCTGGCACATCATGTGGAAATGGGACCACAGCTCTTTTTTGAAGGGTCAGCATACAGACAGAAAAGTAAAGAATTCTCCAAAAGAATGCAGGTTGCACAAGTGGAGCCAGGGATAAAACAGAGGAGGCAACGTGAGCCAACCACAGAACCAGAAGAGGACACCACCAGGTTTGGGAATTACAATCTTGTGCCACTCCATGTAGGCAACTTTCAATAACCAGCTACACCCATTTTGAAAGCAATCTAGTTTAGTGGTTACATATGCAGATAGGATTCCGAATTCTGCTATTTACAAACTATGTAACCTTTGACTTGAAAGGGGTTAGTTATTACTATCGCAGATAACAGAAAACTACTGATGGTGCTTGACCCAAGGACATTCTACTTTAGGATTTAGGAATCCACCAGACACTTACCAAAAGCTTCAGCATTTCCTTAGTGTCAGGATCTACTTCAATGATCTCCTGATCTAGGGCTGAGACCTATAAGGAAAAGAGATAGACCCAAGTTATCAATTAATTAGTTCTCACTTCTGCTTTTTTCTTCCACATTCTAAATAAGCAGACAGAAAAAAAATTATATACGGGGTGGATCTCACAAGGCAAATTGTCACCTACAGAAACAGAGGCTCCAAAGACCTTTCCTTTGGTTTTAACTTTCCCATGTTCCCATTATTTACCTATTCAGTGTTCAGAAAAACCTCAAGACTAGGTTTCAGGAATAACTTGTTAGGGCAAATAACCAAACCAGGAGACATAATGATAGTCACCAAAAATTTCACAAAGGGTTCTCCTGTGAAAAATGGAATGGACTTATTTAACAGGCCCCAGAAGAGCAGAACTGAGGTTAATAAACAGGCAGGCAGGTCATGGGGACCTAAGCTGGTGAAGGGGTGTGTAGATAGAAGACCTTAGATTCAGCAGGGTTCCTTTGGAAGGCAAGAACTCAGAGTGCCCTCAGGAACTTGCTGCTTTCTGCTCTGAGAAAGTTTACCTCAGGGACATAGTTGTCTCTCCTCTCCCTCTCCTCTTCCTGCAGCTTGATGGAGATGCCTCTCACTGGGCCCCTCTGGATCCTTTTCATCAGGTGTGTGACATAGCTATACAATGACACGCCAAAAGACAACAGTGAGACCACACATCCACTCCCATGGGTCCCAGAACACTAGGTTACTATACCCACATCAGTGGGCAGGAGAGGACCCCCGTCCAGGGCACACAGCCCCACTCATTTGGGCCTTCCTGCTCTCCTTCAAGGTCACCAAACCCCCAACCCACAAAACTTTCATGACCCTTCCCAGCTTTCTTTTTTGAAACAGTCTCAAGCTGTCACCCTGGGTAAAGTGCCATGGAGTCACAGATCACAGCAATCTCCAACTCTTGGACTCAAATGACCATCAGTTTTTTTTTTCTATTTTTGGTAGAAATGGGGTTCTCCCTTTTGCTCAGGCTGGTCTCGAACTCCTGAGCTCAAGCGATCCACCCGCCTCGGCCTTCCAGCACACCCGGCCACGCGGCTTTCTTTTCTTTTCCTTCAAGTTCAAATTCACAAAGCTTAGCACTTAATCCGCTAGCCTTTAGCGTACATCACGTCTAAATGTCCACATTCCAACTCACATTTTTAACAGTAAGTTCAACCAGAACGAACGCCTATTTAAAAGTGACACCCCAAATCGACAAGGCTTCAAATTAAGACGTCTAGGGGCAGCCGCCCCCGGGAACCTGCACACGCGAGCCGCTCGTCTCCGGGAAACAGCGAGCCAGGAGGCAAAGCACGCGGGAGCCGGGGGCCAGCGGGGCCCCAACTCACCCGGCTATCTTGTTGCGTAGCTTCTTGCTGGGAATGATGGCGATCTCCTCGCACACGCGCTTGTTCGTGTGAAAGTCGTTGCCCAGACGGGTATAGTACTTCTCGATGATGACCCGGGCCGCCTTCTTCACGGTTTTGGTGCGAACGCGGCCCTGCAGGTGGAGAGGAGAGGGTCACCCGGGAGCCGGCGCGACCTCCTGAGAAGGGCGAGGTGCCGGAGACTAGCAGACGAGGGGCTCACAAGCTAGGCCAAGCCCGGGAGGGACCGGCCGGACAGCGGCGGGCGGCGGGCGGCGGGCGCCGGGGCAATGCGGAAGCCAGGGACCCGCTCCGCGCCGGCCCGGCCTAGGGTCTCCCCTTGCGGGCTGGAGTGGCCACAGAAAGCAGCGGATGGAGGACGATTGAAGAGGATACAGGCCCTGGGCCAAAACACCTACCATGTTCGCGGGTCCTTGGCAATAGAGGAAAGAGGAAGTACAAAAGAGACCTTTAAAGCGCAGGCCAGAGAGCCGCTTCCGCTCAGATAGGGACGCGGGCTAAGGGAGCACCTCACAGCGGCCCCTGGCGGCGCGGGGCGGAAGCCGAGGCGGGTGAACGTCCGCCCGCCCCTGCAGCTGGAGCCCCACGCGGGCTGCTCGCATCTCCAGCCTCTGACCGGGTCGCGGGTTTGATGTGCTCGGGCCTAAGACGGGTGCATCGTTTCCACGCAAGGTAGGGAGAGAAGGCGAGGCTCCGAGTCCTAAGGAAGCCTTAGAAAGGCAAGCGACCTGGGGCCGTGGTAAAGCCAGGCGGCCGGGGTGGCGTCCACCCAGTCCGTGGGTCAGAAACTTGCTGCCCTCATCTGGCGGTGACACGTGGGTGTCGGAGAGCTTTATGTCATTTCTCCGGGTCTTCGCGCAAATGTCGCCAAAACAAGGGAGTTTTCCTTCCAACTTTAAAAACAGCTCTGTCGCTGTCCCTTTAATGCTCTTAACGGTGACCAATGAGGGTCAAGCTGTGCGCCAAGGCTTTCTAAGGGTGAGGTCCTCAGCAATGGGGACTGTTTAGCTAATTTCCAGCGCTCAGGCCGCTGCCACACAGCAGGCTTCAAACACTGAAGTGAGTAAAAGAAGGGCTGGTTCACTCGCGCGCTGCCCCTCAGCCCAGCCACCTCCCCCCACCCCGTACTTATGGACAGGTTAGGTGAGTTGAGACTTAGGTCCGGCAACCCCAGACCCTCCATAGGACAGGAGGCCTCACGGGAAGGCACCTGAACAGAAGGCAGGCGAAGGGAAGCCTTAGCTCTACACTAGAAGAGAGACCAAGGCGGGCAGCCTGTCTCTGGAGAGAGGTGGGCGCATCCTGAATTTGTGACCTGCCGCTGAGGCTGCTATGGGACGGAGTGAGAGGTCAGGCCGCCCATCCCCAGGAGGGAGCCCACTGCCCACCTGAGCCAGCAGGGCTCCTCAGGAAAACTTCAGTCTGCAGGGTCTCCCACTTGTCAGATTCAAATGGAGGTTCCCAAAAGATCAGTTTAAAAAACTCAGCAGCAGATCCTGTCATGGATCTGGAGACTATGAGAACAAATGACAGGCCTAAGAGCAAAAAGCAAGTTCCTCACACAAAGGAACTGGGTCAGCACAGGTGAATCCAAGAGGCTAAGAAGCCTCCCAAGAAGAAACAAGCCAAAGCTTCCAGGAGAAGCTGAGAACAAGTCTGTGGGCTGGTCCCTGGGCAGCTGTGCCCAGTGTCCTGTACTCCAGGGCGTGGAGGCTGGGCAGAGCCTCCAGAAGGTCACATGTGGAAGCTTTTGGAAGGTGGGCTGGAGTGCCATCTTCTAAAGTACATTTGGTGTTGGAAGTGACCAGAAAGTACCCACAGGGGCAAGTCTCCTTTTATACCCCACCATTATTCCTGGGCTGGAATCCCATTGCAGAAAATTCAAGGAGACAAGTCATTACTTGAAATCTTATGACCCCTTCATCTCTTACCCCCAGACCTCAGACACACAGACAAAACCAGAACTCTGCTGCAACGTGTTTATTATGTGCCAAAAAAAACTACACCACAGCTTACTCCACACATCTGTAGGAGAGTGCAGTCTTGCCTGCATATGCTACAATGAGGTAGAGACTTCACACACAGCTTCACAAAACCCACAGAGTAGCTGGGATATGCAACAGTGCAACTTCAGCTCAGCAGGGGGGTGGGTTATGACACTGATTCTTTGGCACACAGCTTCCCTAAGAGGGGCAAGTGGTTTTCATTGTTTGTTTTTTTGTTTTTTTTTTTAAGAAATAAAGGAAAAAGTCAAGTTTTCAAATTCCAGTAGCATTTCAGTCAACTGCAACTGTTGTTTCATACATTCCTCAAACAAAAAGTACAGGGAAGGGTACTTACCCCCTCTTAAGAGAAAGGGCTCCTGTGAGCCTTCATCTGCCCCCACCAAAAGCAGCCCTTTTTGTTTTTTTTAGCTCAGTTACAAAAGAAAAAAGTCCTGTGACTTTGTGATTAAAAACTTCTATCAACCCCCCTCACATAAGTGCAACTTAAGAAGGTGCAGTAAACCATTTTAAACTATATACAGCAGCTGCTCAAAATACCGTTTTATCCGGTCCAGTTTCAAATAAAACAAGTTTTTTTCTTGATTGCAAATGCCTTGATTTGCAACTGTGAGAAACAGTGACCAGCAGTCCCCCAGACACAAATTTGCTATAATGTTAAAAGCTGCCAGAAAAGAAAAAAAAAAAAAAATCTCTTGTTCCAAACGACTTAAAAACTGTTTTAAGGAGTGTAAAAAGGAACCGGTAAAAACCCTCGAGCGTAAAATATGAAATATGATTTGGTTTAAATGAAGAGCAAAGTCTCCTTGTTTACAGTAAAAAACACCAGCTGAACACTCAGTTTATGCCGTTCAGGTGGGGGTTAAATAAATGGAAAGGCACTGTATGGCAACTGCAAGAATGAAACCAATGAGACCTGCACATCACCACCATCAGTATTGCAAGGAATGTAAAAAAGCGCTTTTAATAAATAAACCTAAATGTAGGCATCCATGTCAATACCTTCTGGACATGTAGTTCTTTTTTTGCTTTTTCATCGGCAAAATGAGGAACTAAAATCTGGGAAAACTACAGAGTCGCTTGGAGGGTGAGCCAGAGGGTCCTTGCCCTGGCAAACCCCCTGAAAACAAAACCTGACAAAACTCATTGTGCATTAATTAGTGCAGAAACAAAGACAGATTCAGCAAGTGCAAAGGTGACTACAATTTTCCCTTGTCCTTGGGAAGCCAGCTAGCTCCCTGGTTGCCAGCAGCAGTGTGGTGCAGGCTGCTGCCTGACATGCCAGCTTTGGGTGCCACAGGCCACCAGGCAAGGCCAGCTCCTCTAGCTGGAATCTCGGTTCTTCTGGTTCCGCATCAGGGGGCTGTGGTGGCGCAGGCCCTCCATGCTGTGCCGCCAGTGCCAGCAGCTCCGGCAGAAGTACTTGAAGCAGACCTGGGTGGGGCAACAAAAATAGGAATGCCATGCCTGGGTCAGTGCCAGGTGCAGAGACCTGCACGAGCGGCTTCCTCTGCCAGTAGCCTCTGTGGGATTAGAAGAGATGGTTCCAGGGAGCCCTCTCATCCAAACACAGAAGTCTGACCAACCAGTACAAAACCCAGCACCCACATTTCTGTGGGCACCCATAAACATGCTGGGCTCCTACTGTGCACAGAGACAGCCAGCTCCCCCGTCCCTCCGACCACTACAGCTGCTCTCCTGTTCCTTGCCCTTCTTACCTCCTACACTAGCTTTATCACAGGGCTGTTACTGTGGGAGAGAATTTAAAGACAGACTGCAGACTTCACTGCTAGGCAACATGCCTTCTTCCCACTAACAGAGGAGAGGTGACTGGGTATGTGCCTCAGTCTGTTCCCCTTCTGGCAAGCCACTAACCTAAGCAGTTATCTAAAAGCGCAGGTCACTGTGAGAGGTCAATCCATAAAAGCTCCTACAAGAGGCTGACCAGAGATACTTGTTCTCAAGGTTATCTAATAATCCAAACTTTGGACTCTCACTTGGGAGCCTCAGTTTACCTACCATCTACAAAGAGACTCCAAACCTAAGCAATAGCATCACTATGCACTAAAAAAAAAAAAAAAAAGGCCTCCACTAAGCATGGCTGGACTGCTACAGTCCTCAGAGGCCCCAAACTTCCCCTAATACCAAAGTGTGATAAAGAGCAGCAACACTGACACAAACTGGAAACTAGTTACAAACACGAATTTCACTCTTCACCCAAACCCACTGAAAACAGAATCTGCTTTAAATAAGATCCTCAGGTGATGTGTAATGTACATTAAAGTTTAGAAGTACTGCCCGGCATACCCATGCTCCACCACCTAGCAACCGTCTAAGGAAAGCTGCCACACTGCTAGATGCCTGTTTCTGACACCTGTGGATAGGTGCAAATTATCAAAGCAGTCCACAGGTTCTGAGATAAAGAAGGGGGCCCTGGAGTAGAAAAAGATCAGTCTAGAAGGCTCACAGGTCCTGCTGACCACACCCACTCAGGTTTCTATCATCTACAAAAACTCTTTGTCAGCAATAGCGCCATACTACATGGCAACACTGCAGGCAAGACTCCATTCAAAAAGCTTTCCCAAGAGTTTCTGGTCAAGTGTTGTTTTTTCTTTCTTTTTTTTTTTTTGAGGCAGTCTCACTCTGTCTCCCTAGGTAAAGTGCTGTAGCATCTTAGCTCACAGCAACCTCAAATTCCTGGGTTAAAGCCATCCTCTTATCTCAGCCTCCAAAGTAGCTGGGACTACAAAAGTGCCTGCTACCACACCCTGCTATTTTTTCTATTTTTAGTAGAGACCGGGTCTCACTCTTGCTCAGGCTGGTCTCCAGCTCCCGGACTCAAGCAATCCACCCACCTCAGCCTCCTAGAGTGTTAGGATTACAGGCACAAGCCACTATGCCCAGCCTTGGGTGAAGCTTTCTATAAAACATTACTGATGCCTTCTATGATCTCAGACATCTAAGGTAACTGAAGACTCCAACATTTAGTGTCATGAACTAGGCATTATAATTTCTAATTGAAGGCAGGGATTTCACAGACATCTCCACTGCTCAGGAGACTCACCTGATCTCGACAGAAGAAAGGACCAGGCTGAGAACTACAGATATGACACAAAGAATCTTCTAGGTAGGGGTCAATCTGAACCTGCACAAAAGTGAAATAGGAGGATGAAGTGGATCTTGCCCCCAGGAGGCCAGCAGGGCTAAAGAGAAGGGCTTGTTATTGGGCACCCTTGCAGGGGTCCTCAAACTATGGCCTGCAGGCCACATGAGGTAGTGTGAATGTATTTGTTCCCGTTTTGTTTTTTTTACTTCAAAATAATATATGTGCAGTATGCATAGGAATTTGTTCATAGTTTGTTTTTTTTTTTAACTATAGTCTGGCCCTCCAATGGTCTGAAGGACAGTGAACTGGCCCCCTGTTTTAAAAGTTTGAGGACCCGTGCTGAAGAGTATAGGATGTCTGCCTGCAGGAAAGGAGGCCTTGAGAGCCCTGCAGGCACAGAACACAGAACACAGAAAGGACTTGAGAGGACTCACACACTATGCATAGCTAGGCCAGCTGCCTCAAGATTCAGGCAACCACGCATCTTACTGCCTGGCCTTCTCAGCAAACTATATGCCAGCCCTTTAACATTTAGCAATAGGCAAGTGTTCAAGTGTTCAGAAGATTCAGGCAAGGTTGGATAATGGGAAGCCAGGATACTCCGCAATGCCAGACAGACTAGCACAGGTACGGCAGGCACACTGAGGGTCAGCAGTCCTGTTCCCTACCTGTGGAGCCTGCAAGATCAGGCCCACATCCCTTACACCCAGTGCACACAGCCTCAATCTCACACCTGACCAGGACAATGACTGGCACAAGCCCTTCTCAAGATATCCCAACCAACTCACCTTCTTGGTGAACTTCGTGGTTTTGATTTCCACAAAAGCAGCACTGACTGCTTTCAGGTAACTACGTTGGTTATTGAAAGTCACACGACCAGATCCTACAGACAAGAGGTACAAGCTTATCACCTTCTAGCCAGATTCTCCCAAGGCTGCTCTCCAACACTTAGGAAATCCTGTTTCTATACTACTGCTGTGCAACAGAAATAAAATGGGAGCTACTCAGGTAATTAGAAATTTTCTATTGGCCCCATTGGATTTTAATAACATATTTCATTTAACCCTGTGTGTCTAAAATATTATTTCACATGCAGCACTAGCTATTTCAAGCACTCAACAGCCACACTTAGCTGGTGGCTAACATATTAGTGCACTTTCAGACCATGGATTGGGGGAAGGATTTGTAGAACAAAATGGAGAGGGAAGAGACTCCTTCAGTGTAGCAAAGCACAGGGAAGAAAGAGTTCAGGGTGGAAACCAAGAGGTGCATAGAACACTTCTCTGAAGGGTAGGCCTAGAAGGAAAACCCCTCCTGGCCTGGAGGTTACTTTGGAGACCTAATAGGAGAACCCAAAGAAGCCTAATCCTGCCAAGAGCTGCCTCCACCCCATAGCACTGCACCCCTGTTGTTAACTGCAGCGCGGCCCTGACAGACACACAGGGATCCTCCTCACCAGATTCAGCACGGTGGGTAGACTGAGCATTTGGAGGGTGGGTTAGCTGCATATGGGTCAGAGAGTTCAGGCTCTGCTCCACCTCCAAAGCCCAGCCCTGAGACTACTCCGCTGTGACTGATAGGCTGACCTCCTTCCTCAGAAGGGCAGCTGATGAGAACCAAGGTCCACACACTCCTCTGAGCTACAGCAGCACAGGATATGACTACACTCTGCTGCCTGAGTTCCTTGGTGAGTCCTGCAGCCTGGCCTGGTCTAGGACCTCAACCATCAGAACTTTTCTGGAACTTTTAACAAAGGAAACCAGGCAAGTTCATGAAAGTGTAGCCTTTTAATGAAATAATACCTATAGTCTGTCCCAAACTGATCTGGCCGTGATCTCAAGAGTCTAACAAAGTTCCTGCCTCATCCTCACCTCCTACAGCCTCCCATCACATCCCTACACCCTGCACCGGAGGTGGAGGCAGCAGACTTGGTGCGGGCAGGGCTGAGTGTGCTTCTAGAAATGATGCTGTACTTCTGTCTGTGCTGCTGACCTGCACACCTGGGTTGCGCCTCTCTCCCCCGCTCACATACTACATAATACTGTAATATTCCAGTATTACAATCCTGGAATACTCCCAGGGGTCACCAGGCTTTCCACACAAAAGTGGGATGCTTACCAATGGGATACTTGTGCTTATCTGTGTCAATCCCCGCATACACCACACCTCCGAAGAGGTCGTTCAAGATGGCTGCCAGGGCCTCGGCGTTTAGCATGCCATGCAGGGCGCCGACAAACACCGTCCTGCTGGGGTCCAGCCTCTGAGATGGGCTCCGGACAAAGTTGCTGTCAGCCAAGACCCAGGGGATCACTTGCACCTGAAAACCACCCAAAGGTAGATTAGCCCTGGCAGAGTGCCCCAGACAGAGTGACTAGTGCTCTAGTCAGCAAGGCATACGTTCTGGAGCTACTGAAGCTGGGGTTGCTGAGGCCCATCCAGGGTAGAAAAGTGTTACCGACCTGTTTCAGGCTCACAGGCAACCTGTAAAACACCCTTCCTCCAACCTAACTAGAGCTAAGTTTTACCATGTTCGTTGGCTCTGAATCTCCTGAGCCTTAAAAAAAAAGATACTTGGTATAACAGGCAGAGGACTCCACAATGAAATGAGTTGACTGATGACCACTAAGTATTTGGAAAGATTAATCTGGGAATATCTTAAAAAATGTCTTGAAGCAGGAAGAGATCTGATCCAGAAACCAGCAAGGAGGCAAAAGCAGCAGGTCAAAGGACAGGTGACTAAGACTTGGACGTGGCTGGCAGCAACAGACACAGGACAAGCCAAGGCTGGGAAGATTCTTCTGAAGTGTCTGCAGTGCTGACCACATAAGCATGCTGGGCAATCAAGGAAGAATCAGCTCTGATGGGGCCAGGACCTTGTGATGAGAAGGCCTGGCAGGTTTGGAGAGTGCCAATTTCACCAGAAGATGAAAAAGCTTATTTTACACACAACAGAGTTTGGGATTGTAGGACATCCCAAAGGAGGGCCCCTGGAAAGTGGCGCTCAGGCAGCACAGGAGGCTAGGGGAGTACATGGGGTTTAATGGTAGAACAGAGCCACAAAGCAGTTGATTATCTGAGATGGAAGATGGCAGGGAAGGGTCACACACGAAGGAAAGAGTCTGAGGTGGGGACCACTGCCTACAGCCAGTGAATCAAAGATACTAGGTCCCTGAAGGCGGAACTGGGGAGTAAAAAGGTGCCAGGCAGTTCACCAGAGGAGGAGGAGGAGGAATTCGGCCCTATGCTATAGACAGGGCAGCCTCTGGTTGTGAAAGCAGGGGTGAGGAGGAGGGAGCACGAGTATGTCAACCAAGTTGTAGAATTTAACACCATGAGATAACTGGTGAGCTCCACACAGCAAGAAAGGTGAGAATGCAGGAAAGCTGTGGGCCTTTGTGGGCAACCAGAAGATGAACTTTGCCCTGTCACTAAGACAGAACACAAACCAACACCAGGAAACAGCTATAAAACAAAGAGCCAACTTTGTTACAATTTATTTATTCTAAATCTAATGCAACTGCCTCAGTAAAATAGGCATGTCCCCCCCTTACCCTATAGATTTTGGCTTTTTCAGACAGAGTCTTGCTCTGTCAACCCTGGCTACAGTGTCATGGTATCACCAGGCTCACAGCAACCTCCAACTACTGGGCTCAAGCAAACCTCATCCCTCAGCCTCCCCAATAGCTGGGACTATAGGCACATGCTTCTGCACCTGGTCAATTATTGTATTTTTTGTGGAGACAAGGTCTCAAACTCCTGGCCTCAAGCAATCTTCCTCCTCAGCCTCTCAGAGTGTTAGAATTACAGGTGTGAGCCACTGTGCCTGGTCATATTTTTTTAAAAATAGACTTTACTTTCAAAGCAGTTTTAGATTCACAGTAAAACTGAGCATAAGAAATAGAGCTGGCCCTTTCCCCCACACAAGCACAGCCTCCCCTACTACCAATGTCTGGCACTGCAGTAAAACATTTGTTACAACTGACGAGGCAGCACTGACACGTTACCACCACTCAAAATCCAAGCTTGACATTAGGGTCCACTCTTGGTACTTGTACGTTCTGTGGGTTTGGACGAAGGTACGACGATGGGCATTCACCATTACCATACCACACGGGAGAGCTTCGCTGCCCTAGAAACCCTTTGGTGTGGTGCTCTACTTGTTTATCCCTTCTCATTAAACTCCTGGCAACCACGGATCTTTTTACTAAAGTAGACATTTTAGGTTCCCACTTTATAGGTAAGGAAATGAAGTTTTAGAGATACGTGTCAGATATCTAGCAAAAAATCAAAAAAGTGATGTGCTCTAGAATCACATTTTAAGAAACACCATTCTGATTCCTGAGATCAAAACTTGCTTTGATAAGTGGTTCTCAAATACTATCCTCTAGAACCACTTGGGGGGTCTTGGGGGGTGCTGATTAAAGTGGCAATTCCTGAACTCCACTCAGACACTCAGTTTACATGGGATAAGGACCAAGAACCTGTACTGAGGCTCCTAGGTGAGATAACTCCATGCTAGAAACCCATAATGCCAGGGACACACAAGGTTGATCCCAGAAAAAGTATAAGATGAAAAACTTCTGTGCCGAAAACCACGTAACTCATAAAGCCCTAAAAGGAGTGAAAGAGTGACATTCCCCGCCCCCACAGTGGATGTGGACTGAAGGGAGTTCACCAGCACAGCCCACAAAGTCACAAGGCAGAGCCTGAAGGCAGGACTAGGGAGAAAGGGCTGCAGAGTCTATCATTTAAGTAAAGAAAGCTGCTGATCTCAATTTCATCTTTAAGATAAAGACATTTGAGTCTTGACTAGAAAAAGAACAGAATAAAGGCTAGCAATTACTTTGATCTCCTTAGGCAGGAGTGTGCGTGCATGCATAGTGAGTGTATGTGTACACACACCCCCATTATGGGCCCAAATTATATTCTTTCTTTCAGCGTAAGTGAGAGGATACTGTGGGATTTATCTGCCTCAGGAGGAATGCTCCCTACCTGCAGTATGAGTATCCACCTACTCCAAGAAACCCAGTGACTCAGTTATGCCAATCAGCTTCATCTAGAAAGGACACCAGGCTAACTCACCTCCTTACAGCGCATCCTTCGGCTGGACATCTTAAAATAATATTCACTCAGGCCATCTGGGCTCAGCGGGTCATGAGAGCAAGCCTGAAGCAAGGCCCGGACAGACTTCTCTAGTTCGAAGACCAGATACACATACCCTATTCCCAAGGAGAAGAAAGACCACATTAACATTGCTCGAGGATACTCCTCAGTCTAAGCTTTACAGCAGGGAGTTTCTTCCAAGAAAGGAGGCCTTGGGTAGAAGATACATTCTGCCATACTCCTGGACAGTCCTGTTGAGTGGGAGCACTTGCTATGCTGGCTGCCCAGGCCAAGGAAGAGAGGTGCACACCATCTCTCCTGTGCTGACGGGGAGGACTGACAAGCTGGGACACAGGACCCCACCATTACCACAGCTCTCTCCCAGAAACACAGAGCAAGCTGAGGTCAGCAACGCCACACATTTCTTGAGGGCAGGAGGGATGGCAGGTACTGCTTTAAAAGCCTAGTTAAAACACAGATTCAGTTCAGTGAAGATGGGGCAGAGTGAAAATAGCACCTGCTCCTTTCTACTGGGAAGGGATCTCATTTCAGACCACTAAGGAATCAGATTCTTGGTCCTCATTCCTGCCAACTCCAAAGGGATCTCAGAATTAGGTCGGGCAACAAGATAAGTCAGCAGAAAAAGCAGGCAAGGGAAAGTTTGTTTTGAAAGGAAAGGCATTGCTGGGGTTCAGGTTTAGAAGGTGTGTCCAAGGACAGGGTTTCAGAGGCAGCTCCCATGGCTGTGTAAGTTTGGACAGGTAGAATATTAGTTCGGAAGAAACAGAAGAATGTGCTCGTTTGAAGAAAAGTGCTGAAAGGTCTGTGCCCTGAAGCACCCGCCACATTACCGGCATGCGTCTGTGACATTCCAGCACCCCTTGGTGCAGTTATGTGCTAGGGAGGAGGAAAAAAAGAGCTCCTACCATGTCTTTATTACCTTTAGGCATATTACCTTTGGGAGGACACCGGGGGTGCTTTCCATCCTTACCAGGCCACTCCACACTCAAAGACCCAAACACACGGAAGGTGTTAACCAATCCAGCTGCAAAGAGAGAGAGAACACAGAAGCTAAGGTGCCACCCTCTCCAGTGCAGACACGAGCACAGGGTCACCAGTGCTTTCCCCCCACCCCAAACTCCCTCCCCTCCCCTCTGGTGAGTAACTCAGAATTGACTTCTGGTCTCAGGTGAGAAGTGTATGGACCAGACACAGAAGCAATACCCTGAGATCAGGTAGAGATTCAGCCCCTGGTCATGCTCCTGAAAGACAGGCCCCACCTTCAACTCTTGAAGCAAGAAGTCGTAGAGGTAGCTCACCTTCCGTAATATCCCAAGGAACGCCTCCTAGAAACACCTTGCAAGAGTATATGGGGTTCTTATAGTTCCGGGGAGGAAGTTGGCCACTCCAAGTACAGGTGGCTTCATTCACAGCTTTGGGAGAAGACCAAGAGAAAAAGAGGGTGGCAGGAGGGTGTCAGACAATCAATAACACCACCACACTTCTCCTAAGGTGAACTTGCTCAGAAATAATTAGACTGGCTGTGATGTTAGTCCAGTTGCCTGGGAGAATAGCCATGACTATGCTGAAAAGCAAGAAACCTGCATCTCACCAACTCACCTAGCCAAGTATGATAACCCTAATTCACCAATTCTGTCCCCACTAAAATCAAAAGGAATGCCTAACCAGATGTAGAAATTATCACACCCTAAGCTATTTTCAAACATACAACTGATAGAGTAACTACATTGCAGTTTTATCTAGCTATTGCTTATAGTAGTAATTAAATTTATAATTACTAGAAAGTAAATAGAACAATTATGTATACAATATCCTACAGGCTTAGAGATACAAACAGACCTTCTCCCAATGTTCAAATAAGGAACATTCTATTCTGTTCCTTGTCTTGGCTCTGAACTCAATCACAGAAGTTAGGACACTGCCAATAAAAACCACCACTAGCACCCAACAAGACAAACTATTATAGCTGTTCTCAAACTCAGAACAGTGCCCCACCATTGCCAGAGGGATGCTTTCAGCATATGAACAGACTGGGCTCTCCTTGACATCAACACTATGAGATAAATGGATCTGCCCTCAACCCTTCGGCATTCTATGTATGTCAAACTCAAATTTGTCCAAACATACTGTTAAGTTTCTCTGACTCAAACCCACATTAAGAAACCTTTATTGCTATACAGGTAAGAAGCTATCTTCTGTTTAGCCTACCCCTTTCTGCAGGCCTGCTACTGGGGATCAATTCAACCTTCTAACAGGCTTTAGTCCTGTCCCTGCCCAGGTCTGGAAATCTATGCTTTTCTAGATTAGAGACTGACCTTAGTGGGGACTGACTAGGCCTTGCACATCTTACCCTCCTTCAGCACTGAGGCAGATAGTCTTTAAAAAGAAACACCGTTTTTATTCAGGACAAGGATATAGAAAGCCATTCCCTAAAAGGCATAAGCCCAAAGTGTTGCTATGCCAAGAAACTGGGCACTGTCAATAATAATCTTATGACAAAAATAGAAGTCAATATAATGGCCTTGTCCAAGAAACATGGTAATGTCATTTCACAGAAAAACACAAAGATGGGGTGCTGAAACCATCAGCTGAGCCAGGCAGCAGCACTCTAAGGGAGGCGGAGGCTCCCCAGCTCTGAGGGGAAAGACGAGACCTACTGAAGCCTCTGAAGCAGATGAGATGGAAACATGACCATTCACTCCATAACCAGTTCCAGGCCTCACACTAGCAGGTGAAGACATCTTCCTGATGCACTCACAGACAATGACATACAGCTCACTTATTTCCAAGCACTGATGTAAGATGAAAAATAGTCTCAACATAAGGGCTGTCTGGAAAGTACCCAGCCCCACTAGAAAGTACTAGTGTCTTCTCTAGTTTTCCTAGTGCATGGCCAGATACTTTCCAGACAGCCCTTGTAGATGTTTAAGATAATTTAAATGACATAATTTTTGACATCCCTTATCTTAGAGGTTGACAAGTGGACCACATACCCCCTGGTGGGTACCAGTCAGAAAACCTTGGGGAAGAAAGCTCCAGCATGGGTTGTCTGATGTGTCTTTGAATTAGAAAGGGAGGAGGTAGATGAAATTCTGGGCATTATTTACAGGGTTTCTCTGGAGGGTCACCCACTCATGAAAGAAATAAGAGCAACACACACGCAGTCTCCCCAGAAGGGCACAAGTGAGAGATGGCTCCAACTGGATGCTGTGGCACAGCACTGCCCACCAGACTGTCTGCCTCTGCCTCTGTCCTTTCTACTCAGCCTCAACGGAGTTCCTGGGTTTATCCCCACTAGCACGTACGCCATAGAAAGAACATTCCTTGCAGATCTGGAGACTTCACCAAACCTCTTTTAGACATTTCGCCAGTGTGTGAACTGAGGTCACTTCCTCTGCTCCCAGAGGTCCCATGCATGCTCAAACCCACTCACCTGCAGCTTGCCGATGCAGCCTGGCCTCTCTTTCTATGCTGAAGGGGTCTTTGGGGGCTTCAAGGAGGTCCCAGGATGGCCACACAGAAGCCCCTGGCCATCTCTTTGAGGCGCTGGTTGGGGAGGGAGTGACTGCAGCTAGAGCAGCTTGCTCTTGATCCATCCGGGACCCAACCCCCATCTTTAAAGGGTCTCTGGGACCCCCCCCTGTCAGAGACAGGAAGGGTAGAGGAGGGGAAATGCGAAGACTTGACTAGGGGAGAAAAAAGGAAGACAGAGGTTTTTAAAAGATGGCTTTGGTATAATGTAGTAATCACATAACAGAAATTATGAAAAGTAACATTCATTCAGCATGGTATATTTTTAAACTTTCTTCCTATGAATTTTTAAGATTAGTTTTTTTGGGGTTTTTTTTTTTTGGCCGGGAGTGGGTTTGAACCCTCCATCTCCGGCATATGCGGCCAATGCCCTACTCCTTTGAGCTACAGGCACCGCCTTAAGATTAGTTTTAATTATACTATAATTCAAACAAATTCTCCTCCCCCCAGTCAACATTTTTTTTCCATATTGCCAGTCTTCATAACCATTTTTTGTTTTCCTTTTAAGTCATATACACATTGATTATGAATACATTTATGCAATTGTGGGATACAATGTGTTGATTTTTCATATAATTTGGAGTGCTTACATCAAACTAATCAACATAGGTTTCACCTCATTTACTTAAAACATTGTGTTAAGACATTTATGTTCTTTTTTTTTGCCGGGGCTAGGTTTGAACCCGCCACCTCCGGCATATGGGGCCGGCGCCCTTACTCCTTTGAGCGACAGGCGCCGCCCTATGTTCTATTCTTGATAGATTTGACTTGTACCCTTCATAACCATTTTAAATGAATTTATCATACTTTACTTAAGGAACAAGGTACATGTCACTGACCAATTCTCCTATTAAACATTTAGATACTTCCCAAGTTTTCAGGATCATAAATTTTAAGATGGAGCTTCTTTATATTTTATCTTTTCTTTAGTCAGTTTCCTAGAAGTAAAATGCCAAAAAGCCTTCTATGAGGACTCTATGTTCTATCACGTAATGTATGAGAACTGGAGTTTCACTACAAGCTTGTGTCAAGACTTTAAATTCTAATTTAAGTGGGTAAAATGATAGTGCATTATCAAAAACCCATAGTTGACAGAATATTTTATGGCATTTAAAGTGCTGCCTCTACTTCCTCTTCCCCAGTTAACCCCTGATGTGGGGTATCAGAGAAAGTTCTTTAAATCAAACCCCAAAATAGCAGCAATGAGGTAAATTTCCAAGACTCAGTCCCATCTAACATAACATAAATATAACCATAAGCACCGTATCTGACACCATGTTACAGAAGAGTAAACTGTAGCCCAGAGAAGTAAAGGGACTTGGTATGACTACCGTTCTAGACATACATCCTCAACAGATAAAATCAATGTGCAGTGGGAACACTAATGCTAGCTCCCATCTTCTCGGACAAATTCACAGGAGACCATGACCCAGGCTGCCAGTCACTGGTGTGAAAGGAAAGAGGGTGGGGAAAGTAAGCCATTCTACTCACTGAACACTCAGCTCAGAGGATTTGGGAATAGAGAAGCAAGGCTCAGAAGACACCTGAAATTATATTTTTAGATAATATCTCACTGCCAATCCCATAGGTTTGTTATCTGTCCTAGTCTTTCTACACTGTCCCCCATCTATTCTGATTCCTTTGCTAATTCCACTTAGCATGAAGGCTACACGTCATACGTGGCTATAGATAAGAGACGTGATATGCAAAAATTAATTCTGAGGCATTATTTCAGAGTCATCACGACCTCAGACTGAGAGCCGACAGTAAAGCAATATAGGAGCTAGTCAGACCGGGATTAAAATCCTAGCCTTGCTAAATACCATCAGAAGTTTTTTAATTATCTCCTAAAAATATTCAGATAACATATATTAAAAGGTACATAAATGATATAATTGAAGGGCTAAAGAAAGTACCCATTTAAGTTGAGAAACAGAATACTGTCAGGGCCCCCACATTTACTTTTGAAATTAGCTGCTTCCAATAATGTTTGGAGTAACTAGGAAAGTGACAATCCTCAGTAAAGGTCCTGAATATAATCCTCAGTGAATATTCAAAGCACCCTCGGTTCTTCTGAGGATAAGAAACTCTGTATGTGCCCCTGAAAATGGCATCTGCAGTACCTCTCCCTCCCCTTCCCGGCCTGCCTTCCCGTGGACAGGTACCCTACTCCAAGCTCTAAAACAGACACTGTACTCTCCTTTCCCTCAGACACATACTAATAATTCCACCCTCAACACCCCCTTCCCAAATAAGTTACATACAATCAAATCTGAGAGATGATCTGATCCAGAGCTGAAGCCACTGGTGTCTGAGTCAGAGGGGCTGCTAGATCGGGAATCCAGGATGGGCCGGGTGTCCAGGCGTGATCCTCTAACAGAGGGTGCTGGAAACTTGTCCAAGTCAGACCCAAGGGGATCCAGAGGCAGGAAGCTCAAGGGGGGTTTTCCTAGGACATTTCCCAGTGGGTTATGAAGCATGCTCAGTACTAGGAGGACAGAAAAGGAAACTTCATGACTTCTCAGTTTTCTTTGCAGCCAACAGCCTTTCTTTTCTCCCACAGCCACCCAACAAGGCAAGACCATTGAAAGCAAGCCAGAAACACAGAATATAATGAACAGAATACATCTCGTTGCAAGATCTGGCCTACCAGAGTATGTTAGAGGTAGTCACAGGGTGACGAGTATCTGAAGACCAGAGTTCTTCTGTTATAGCAGCAGTAAAACTCTTGCTCTCTGCCACCCAGCCTAAAGGATCAGTGCTACTATGAACCCTGATCACAGCTGCTGTTACAGATACGGCAGATATCTAGATACACCTATATACATAATTAGGAAACCCAACTCATAGTAGTTCTTTACTGTCTGCCAATGTGTTCATTATAAGCATTCCCACCTTTCTAATGCTGTGTAGCTAAAAAACAGACTCTTAAGGCCACATGCCAGGAAACCTGGTCCAGCATAAACATGCCACCTCATGTGAGAACCTCCCTGTGCAAACTCCCAGCATAGACAGACTTTTATCTACACAGCTGAACTTGGAACATTTAAGACGGATACAGGATGACATGATTAAGCCCATTCTCTGACTTAAGAGGAGCCTGGATGAAACCCTGGGTCTGACACCTCCTATACATGCCTGTGAGCTCTGGGAAGATCACTTAGCTTCTCTCTGGGTCTCCATTTTCTCACTGGCATCTTGCACAGAGTGCCAACTATTTCCTGATATTTCTAGATAGTTCAATAATTCAACAGCAGGTGGAAAGTACTCCACAGACCAGTGCCCAGCATACAATAAGTATTTATCAAAGATCAAAAAAGACTACAATTTTTGGACACACGACTTTGAAGAACGTGAGCAAAGCATGTCCTTTCTCCAAGGAGGATGAGGACATGGAGCTACAGAGGCACTACGGTTAGAGAAGCCTCAACCTCATGCTTCTCCATCTGAAGAACTGGGGAGAACATCCACCTCAAAAATGGCTGTGAGGTGGAATCAGGTGTTAAGTGCTCAATAGTGGCTCTACTTCAGCCCTGACTAGCAACTGAATGTCTCCCAGAACTGGTTTCCTCCCAGAACTGGTTTCCTCCCAGACCTCAAAGTCCATCTGAATAACTGGCTAGGGCTAAAGTGAATCCCAAGGGGCAGAAACAAACCTCTCCAGCCTGCAACAAAAGTCAGTGCATGCTGGCAAGGTATGAGACACGCCGTTCATGATAGAGCACGTGCCCCAGCTCTCCGACATCTGTTCCTGTGTGATCCCATTAGCCCACTCTCATTTAGGCATATGACTGGCCCTTTTGGATAAAGATACAGTCAATGTAGCCTTAACTTTTATTTTTTTAATGCAGAGGATACTGTGGATATATTTATCTAGTTATTGGTTTATTTTATTGTGGTAAAAATACCTTCAACTTTTTAAGAAGCTGTCATACTGTTTCCATTTCACATTCCCATCAGCAGTAACAGGCTGCCGTCCTTCCACAACCTGGCCAATACCTGGTAGGACTGGTCTTCTAATTCCAGCCAGTCTAATATATGTATGTGCAGAGGGGTTGGGGTGTGGTGAAGCATACCACATCCAACAAGGAGTTAGTTTACTATTTTGTTTTCAAAGGAAACATTCTGGGCCTTTCAAACCAGGTTTTCAAAAGCACTAGCACTTAACTGTTAGCTAAAACTAACTAAAACTAAGTGTCTCAAAATACTTGTAATACTTCATGTTACTGTCATATTCTGACAGCCACCAGAAAGAATCCTGAACAATTTCTCAAATAATCCTTGACAAACCCTTCCTCTTGAAACAATGGAAAGTCAAGGCCCCTGGAATCCATGCCCCAGAAGGCAGATGTGGAGATTTATTCAAGGCTCCTCCCTGAGGCTGCAAAGCCTGGCAAATAAGCACTGTGAAAATCAACGATCCTCTGCATCAATCAGTCTTAACCATGGTGCCAGTGTCCCAGAGGGGCAGCCTTCCCTGTATTTCACATAAACAAGTTTAGGGTGGTGAACAATGAGCTAACAATAAAATCATACAGAGCTTTGTTTTAGGAGCTCTGATTTATCCTAAAGGTAACTGGGAAGAGACATCAGCAGAGCTGCTGTGGGACTGGCCAAGAGGTCTAGCCAGAGAAAAGATGACAAATGGCAGTGGGACCCAGAACCCAGCTGAGAAGGGAACTGTGTTGATCTGGACTTACAGGGTTTTCCCCAGCACAGCTCAAGCACCTGTGGAACGGACATTAGACCCACACAGGGCTGAGATTTTTTCCCCAAAGGGTTGTGAAAGAGGAAAGGGGACAACAGAGTTGCTGGTAACAGCACTACAGGAGATCAGGTTGTTGAGTTACAGGCTAAGGACAGAAGAGAGTCAACAGACTGGAAGCAAATAAATGCAGAACCAGTGATTTCCACAGGCTGACAGCAGTAAGAGGAATGAACATGGCAGACAGGATAAACAGGAGCAGCAGAAAGGCAAAACTGAGAGTTCTGATTATGGCAAGGTCCAGGGTATGGAACTAGAGGTGGCTGACTTAGAATACCTAAAGTCTGAGGTATTTAAAAGGTCACCCATATGGACATTAAAGGGAATCTGTACTGATAACTGCAACTATGGTGAGGTCAAAAATAAAACAGGTGTTGAGAGCTTCAGAAAAGGAGAAGGATTAAGAAATTGGTCAGGAGGAACAAAAAGAATAACCCTGAGGTACATGAGACTTGGGAGAGCAGTACGCTCCACTCGACACAGCAGTGCCCTAAAGAAAAAGCCTCCTGCTAGAGCAGAAGTTGGAGGCAGCATTCACCAGTGACAAACAAGATGTCAGGCAGCCTGTCAATCATGGAAAAGGGGAGTTTCGAGTAGCACAGGGAAAAGCTCAGAGTTATCAAGGGAGACACAACATGAAGCAGTATCAGAAGAAGTTTTAAGAAGTGACACTGGCATCTGAGGGATCCAAATGACAAGTATGGACCATGAAATCTATGTCTTCATCCAATGTTTTAAAAAAAAAAAATGTGTAATCAATTTGTATTCACTATTGTGTGGGTATATCTGTTTCCACAGACGCATCTACCTCCACTAACCTATAAATTCTCTTCCATGCCTATAAAGATACCTTGAGGCTTTGTTAAGTTCCTAGGTCAAAGCTAGGAATTATCTCCACAGCACTGCTCTAATCTGGTAATAAGCCTGTCTAGACAGAAAATGGCAATTAAACTTGGCCACTCATGAACTTCCACTTCCTCATGTGCTCACGATTCCATCCTCCATCCTGCAATCTAGATGAAGTTCAGTTAAGCGCCTACAATTCACTAATAGCAACTTCCATTCCCTGGACATCTAGCATGTGCCAGACATTGCTAGAAGCACCTCATGATCAAGCACAATGGCTCACACCTGTAATAATGTCAGCACTTTGAGAGGTCAAGGCAGGAAGATCTTGAGGTCAGGCATTGAAGACTACTAGCCTGGAAACAGACAAAGTAAGACCTTAGCTCCAAAAAAGAAAAAAAAAAAAAATGTCTTAGGTAAATAATACTTCACCAAATCCCAAAAAAGTAGGTAGTACTGCTATTTTAACAAAAGGAAACCAAGGCTCAGGAGGCAGCCAGTTAAGTAACAGCTGATGAGTGACAGTAGGACTCAATTCTTTCCCACTCCACGCTTCATCTTCTGAGTACACCATTCACTAGCTACTTTTAACAAAAATACATATTTACCTCACATCTGTTTGTCTTCATGTTACTGGCACCCTTCTTTTATTCAACCCTTTCAGACCATTGACTACAGGCTAGCAATCTCACCTACTAGAATAGAAGGCAGCACCTAAGGATCTATATAACATTCAGGTCTTAAAAAATTACCTGGGACCTTGACACTGAAGTAACTCATTAAAAATTCATCTTGGGCCTTACCCCAGTCCTAAATCAGAATCTGCATTCTCTAGGACATCTGAAAAGCATTAATCTAGAAAAACCTAAACTAGAAATTTGTTACTTCTAACCAATTCCCTTTCCACACACCCATGTATCTTTTTTATATGTAATTATTGACTTAAACGCTAGATATTATACTTTAAGTAAACAGCTCTTACAGCACAATGACAAATACTCAATAGAAAAAAAGGTATCAAATGAAGAAACCAATGTGGCATGCTATCAGGGCTATTTCCTCAACAGTGTGACCTCTGAGAACTCTGGATACTGGGGGGAGAAAGCCACAGCGAGGCTGACAGACACAGTAACCAGGAACAAATAAGAATATAAAAAAGAGTGGCAAGGATTCTAATAATCTCAGGAAAGTGATCGCCAGAACAAGCTGAACACTATGAAAAACATTCAGGACAGCCAAGGGACTTTGCAATCTCATATTGAGCAAAAACAGAAGGAGCTAGGCCTATTGCTTAGAGCAGATACAGATTAAGAAAGAAGGAAAAGAGATATATAATACTATGAAGGACACTACCAGGTCACTTGACAAAACTGGAATAGTAACGAGTTTATTAAGAGTGTTCTATCAATTTTTTTTTTTTTTTTTTTTTTTTTTTTAGAGAAAGTATCACTTTATTGCCCTCAGTAGAGTGCTGTGGCATCGCAGCTCGTAGCAACCTCCAACTCCTGGGCTTAGGCAATTCTCTTGCCTCAGCCTCTCAAGTAGCTAGGACTACAGGCACCCGCCACAATACCTGGCTATTTTTTTGTTGCATTTTGGCCGGGGCCGGGTTTGAACCTGTGACCTTTGGTATATGGGGCCGGCACCCTACTCACTGAGCCATGGGCGCCGCCTAAGAGTGTTCTATCAATATTAATCAACCAAAGTTGACAACAGTTTTGTTATGAATGAATCTAAGATCATCTCTTAATGGTGCAGAAAAATATATATAGATGTAAGTATATACAGAAGGCGTGCAAATGATAAAACAAATGGGATAAAATCAATGTCAGCAACAGGAGGATCTGAATAAATGGAATACAAGTATTCTTTGATTTTATTTTTGTAACTTCTATAAACCTAAAATTACTTCAATGTAAACAGGACTTTTTTTTAATGACAATAAGAAAATCTAGTCAATTCTCATTTGGGTTTCTTTGCCTCTTTCAAGGCAAATGACCTAGCCAGGAAAGGAAAAACAAGCACAAGTAATAGGAACTCAGATTCCAGGAGAGAAGACAGTAACTGAGTACCTTTGCAGTCTCTGGCCCATTCTAAGAAATAATCCTTTTAAACAAGCTTTTTAAAGCCTTAAAAACATTCACAGAGATATGCGTAGGCACATGTGTACAAAGTTTTATTTCTCAATCAACCACACCAAAGGTCATCCTTACCTCTCTCCTCCAATAGCAATGAACTCAACACCTGCTTTAAAAAGCAGGCTATCAATGTTTGCTGAACCCTGCTGAAAGAAAGAGAAGGCTGTATTCCTGAGAGCCTGTGTTCATACTCTTTTCTATCAAGGATATTCCTTTTAAGGACACAATTTTGACATAGATGCAACTCAGACTTAGAGGAATAAACCTTAGTTCAACCATACCCAGCCCATCACTAAAGCAAAGGTTTAGAGAAACACAGTAGCTTGCCACACTAAATTGTGATAATACTCCTACTACTTTCAGACTTTCTTCAAGAGAATTAAACATACAGGCTGAAGAATTAAACATACAGATACTCTGCTTCAGGAGGGCAGTGCGGAAGAGTAGCCCTCTCCTGATCAACTCTCCCAGAATCTGTTGGGATCCTCAGAGCCACTGAAATGTGCTCCCACATTCAAGTATAGAAGCAAGGAACGGTCTCCAACCACACAGAAAGATAGGGAGAGGGCTGCACTTGGAGAGGCAGTGCACGTGCAGAGCAGACCAGAGTGCCCCAGAGCAACATCTGGGCAAGCTGGTGTCTCTACCAGATTACTGCAGACATGACCAGAAGATGCTGAGAAGACCAAAGTTAAGTGACAAGAGGCCTAGAACATGACAGCGAGTCTGATATCTCCTTCAGCCCACAGTAGGAGACAAGTTCTGGAAAATGTCACCAGGGTCTGACATCCTCTTTCACAGCACTACCTACCTCCCCCAGGGCCCGGCCACACAGTTGAATGTCTACAGATCAAAGGAAGGAAAGCAGCAGAGACACTGGGTTCCTACGGAAATTAGAACTACATTTCAAGAAAGGGAATCTGTGTTGCTTCCAGCTCAGCTACTGAGATCGCACTTGCCCTGAGTGCAAAGTGTGGATGTGCAGTGAGCAGCACTGACCTCCCAGCTGGGAATGGGAAGCAGGAGGAGAGGAGCCCAAAGCTAGTGTCTCAGGTCAGCTCCCTTCTTCCTGTCTCACAGCAGGGAGGACACCCACTGGGAAGGCACTCTCTCTTTAAGCTATATAACCTAAAGTCAAGTGGAAGTGACAGATACCTCCCCACAGGGCACAGAGCTTCATTAAGGCCAGATGTCAAATATTGACCAAGATGGCTTACAGGAGGGTGGAAGTGGTGGAGACAGAAGTCTTACTGTCAACCTTCAATAACAGACAAGGCCCTGACCTCTTTGTTCTGTGCCTGGCCTGGTCTCCACAACTCAAGGATAATAGAAAGCCTGGTGTTTTCCAAGTACCTCCAGCCCTGGTGGCTGAGGGTCCAGCAAATCCCCACCTTGCAGAAGTGACTAAGAACTGTGCTGCTCTGCTCCTGGGGCAGAGGCACCGTCCCCACCTTCCATGCTGGCAGGATCAGCATTGGCCACAGAAAGCTCTTAGGGAAGTCACGGGGAGGAGAGGACCTGGCAGAGGGTTCCAGCTCATTAATGCTACCTCAGAGGGTACAAGAGTCCATATCAGCAATAATATTTTTAGACTGATTGTTAACTTTCTCTACTTTTACCCTTCTATGCCAGCTCCTGTGGGTTTAACAGCTGAGTCACTGCTGGAATTTTCTGAAGGCTTCCCCACCAGCACAAAGGCACCCAAAGTCTGATGGCAGCATTAGCAATGGCTGCAGGGGCCTGGCACTGGACGCTTGTATGGGAAGACGCTGTCTGAGCTGGAGCTCAGTTGCGGGAGAGATCAGGCCCAAGATGATAAGATCAGATACTGTTAACTAATTGGAGTAGTCATGGGAAAAATTCAGACCAGAAGCCATTATTTCCAGCATGAGATATGAAGCTGTTATCTACCTGGAAACCTTGCTTCCTATTGCTGTCCTTGGTTCTAGATTGCTTGCTCAGAATCTATTTGGAGGCATAGAAGTAGGAAGAGGAGAAGGAAGCACTCAGCTTGGGTATGAAACAGACCACTCTGCCTGCAACCCCAAATCTGTAACTCTGCACCATACCCTGCTCATGTGGGATGCTCTGAATTGGACTTCCTTCACTGACTCTAGATCCCATGGGTCCAAACAAGCCTTTCTCCCCAGAATAATTTCCAATCTTGATCACTGGAACAAGCTCCATTACCTGCAGAAAAGACATACCTAAGTCCCACGTAAGATCAGCTCACATCCTGCCCCTATTCCCAACCACCTCACAACTTCTCTCTCAATGTAGGAGACTGCCACATGCTTCCAAGGTTCTCTCTCCTCTCTGCACTGAAAGTGGCTCCCAAATACACTACTTGACTTCATGATAGACATCAGGCTCCAGGGTATGATGAAAACTTTCTATAAGTGCATCGTCTCACCCCAGAAGGTGTGGGGCCCAGAGAGACTGATCATTAAAGAATCTGTCCATCCAGCTGATCAATACAAGTAGGAAACAAAAGAATAGGAGCGACCTCATCTTAACTTTGCAGTTAAAAAACACTCAGGACTAACACTGTGGCTCATGACATTCAACATCAATAGCACTCATTATCAACAAATATTTATGGCTGGGTGTGGTGGCCACATAAACCTAGTACTGAGAGGCTGAAGCAGCAAGATTGCTTGAGCTCAGGAGTTTGAAACCAGTCTGGGCAATAACGGGACAGAATAAAAATAAATCTATTTTTAAATTTTCTAAAAATAGAAAAACTAGCCAGGCATTGTAGTGGTTGCCTGTAGTCTCAGCTACTCAGGAGGCTGAAGTGGGAGGATCACTTGAGTCCAGGAGTTTAAGGTTGCTGTGAGCTATGATGCCATAGCATTCTAGCCCAGGCAACAGAGTAAGACTGTCTCCAAAAAAAACCCCAAACACACACACACAAATATTCAGACAGCCAGCGGGCACTGTGGTACTGCTGAGAATACAACTGTGGAGAATTGGGAGTTGAAGCAGATTTGCCAGAGACTTTGGTTGGGCCCAGGAAGTCCATATTCCACACAGGAGAGATCCAATCCTGTTCTGAATGCTGCCTAAGAAAGGCTGTTTCTAAATGAGGCTGTAAGTACAAAAGCAGCAAAATCAAAATGCTGAATTCACCACCCCATTCCCACCTCACTATCCTAAGCTGATCTAGCCTGCAGACCAAGGGGGAGCCCACAAGTGATACAGCACAGGGAACATTTCCTTCACTGGTAAGCAGTTAGGACAGAAACCAGATGTGACAGGGTAATTCCCAAGGGTCTTCTCAAGTGGGTGGGAGCAAAAAGAAATGTCCTCTGGTACCTTTAGACTGAACATCTGATCTGCCCATAGGTCATCAGGAGTCCTTGTTTCCTGATCCCCCAAGGTAGATAGATTATCAGAGTCACTTCAGTCTGCTGCTAACATCGCATACAGAAATCACAAGGGAGAAGGCAGGACCACAATCTAGTGGGGGAAAGCTGATGAGCTGACACTTGGGGACCCAAAGGGAGTCAGCACCGTCATGTGCCCTCACCTTTCAAGAGCTCATAAAGGGAGCACATCACCTCTGGCTGAGATGCCCCTGGAACTACATAAGGTGATACCCTGAGATAAATCTTCCTGCCCAATATGTTTTGCTAATAGGAACATAAGTGTGACGGGAACATAGAAGTTCTGGAACTTAAAGAACTAGGTTGGAATTCTGGGTCTGCCAGTAGCTGTATCACTTTTGGCACTTTGTGACCTCTGTGAGCCCATTTCCTCCCCTGTGCAAACATTAAAATCATGTGATGTACTTAGTACAAAAAATAGTCGATAAATAGTGGCTATTAGGCAGTCACTCCATCTCCCATCCCAGGAAATCAAAGACAGCTTCCAGAGACCTGCTATTACAGGTATTCAGATACTGCAAGCTGGACAAGCGTAGCTCTGGACACGTGCCATTGGGGTCTCCAAGAAAAATGCATTTCTATCACTCATTTTGCCCTGAAAGGCTTCCTCCCTAGCAAGGGGACTTGGGATATGCAGTCTAGAAGGGAAGGACCCTACAGGGTGCCACATCCAAATCCATTCTGGACTTGGGAGCACATACTCAGAAATGGACTCCACCCAGGATCTTCACAGTCCCTGAAGAATGGTGCCCCCTGCCAGCCTCATGCTGAGAACACAGTGAAAAGTTGTCCCAGTACACAAAACCTGTGTTTGAGAAGGTGGGAGCCCTGTCTCAGCAGCTGTCATGCAGCACTTGGCATGCTTTCCCATTTGTTTCCTTTTTATAGTCATAGATATTCAAGGGCAACAATTCTATCCTCTTCATCAATGTATCTCCAGTGCTGCACACAGCAGGGCTCCATGTTCGTTGAACGAATTTAGTTAGGAGCCTACAGCCTGTAACCTCACCCCCCACCCTGCTGGATACTTGAGTGGTAGAAGTTGATCAGACCCAGTGCCACAGCTGCCACGGGCCAGGCATCACCAAACAGAGCCCAAGAAACTTATTCCCTGGGCTCCACACAGGTAAGAGGGCACCAGGCTATCTGCAGGGACAACTCCCAAGCTGCTCGAAACTGCTGAAATGCCTCCTCCCTCCCTGCAGAGACAGAGCTGGCTGGTGTACAGAGGGAGCAGTGTGGGCACTGGCACGTGGGCTGCATGTTCCCGCACTGCTCGTGATGCTGTGCGATCTGGCACTACAGCTGACTGGTGGGAGGGCTGCGCCCTACTCCAGGAGTAGTACCCTCATGGGCTTTCTAAGATGACCTAGAGCTCCAGGGAAGAAGAGCAAAGACTATTACCACAAAAGGCAAAATGGCGAGGAGGGAGGGGTGCGTCCTCAACCCTCAGAAGACATGCCCACATTGATGCTGCCCACAGCCAAATCAAACCACAGGGCCACTCTCTGGTCCTTGAGAGTTCTGAGGCTCAGACTATAGTCCCTCCCCAATCCACAAAATCATGTAATATTTATCACTAAAGTGCTTGAGATGGAAAGTGAAGACGAAAAACTACCCCCATTTTGGAGATAAACAGCTACAAGTACAGGCCTTTTGGATGGTGGGGAAGCTGGTGAAATTATGACCAAAGCCACGCTATTTTTATAGCTTGATTTCACAGTAACTTTTAGGCCAAGATTTTTAAGGCCCAAGTTAAGAACACCTGCATTTCTATGGGCCCAATGCTATAATTTCAGAAGGATCCTAGTAGCTAAAGAGCCAAAGAGGTCCACATCCCAACCTGAGTGGAAGACACAACGCTCTCCCACAGATAAGTGACTGTCTCCTCTGGGAGCCTTCTGTCTTCTACAGAGGAAGTGAGGAAAGAACCAACTTGGCTTCATAAGCCACCGAGGTTGGCTTCAAAGTACACAAAGAAGAGGTTGTTACCTCCAAGCCAAGGTCTTCAGGCATAGGGTACTAAACAGTGAGTGGTACTGGACCTCCTTGCCCAGGGAAACAGGGCAGTTTCTGGAAAAACTGAGTAAGCCGAAGGCCATAACTTCAAGACACTTTATCTTAACCCAGAGGTAGTTACTTAAGGGAAAGCTCTTCCCCCATCCACCTCCCCTCACCAAAAAAAAATTCAGTCTCCCTCCCACAAATGAGAATTTACCCAAACTAGGCATTAAAATGCCTAACAGACACAACAGTCCCAGGCTCTGCAGAGCATTCTTTAAAAAAAACCTGCGCTAAACAGGGTGGAGGGCTGAAAAACCAACAAGACAGCCCTTTGCAGCCCTGACTGCTAGGCTCTGGACTGGGGAAGCAGGGCGAGGACAGCAGACTCAGTATCCCACAGTCAGCACCAAGAGCAAACACTGCAACACCTCATTACCACTTTCCCATCTTCCTGTAGTACCTGCTGCCAATACTTCATGGTATAATTTACATAAATTAAAATATGCAGATTATAAGTATACCTGTAGCGTTTAAGTTCACCATATTTTTTCCTGAATACTCTTTTAAGACTTGTATCTGGCCAACCCTCCTGCCTTATACCATAACAGGGAAATAAACAGGTAATGGAAGCCTGAACAGCAGCAGTTTAAGGGAGGTTGCCAAGAAGTCCCCTTAATTTGTCCCCATAGAACCCTACCAAGAGGACCAGGGATCATAAAGGGGAGTGGCTCTTCTTTTATCTATCTTGTCACCCTCAATACAAAGAAAAAAAAAAACAACCTCCTTAGCTGGGAGTTACCCCACCCACTTACCAGCTTACCCCTTTTCCAGAATCAATGCTCTCAGCCTCCAATTCATTCCAATAACCCAGCATTATCTAGCCTCACCTGAGGTTAAAATCCCTGTGTCCTGACTCAGAGACCACCCACCCTTCACGTAAAGCTCCCTAGTTTTCAAAGCTGCTAAGAAACAGAATCTAGCCATCCAGTAACGAGCCCCTACGTCCCCTCCCCCACTAAAGTGTTTTGCTTCATCATCTCTGAGATAGGCCTGGGCACCAACGGGTTAGCTGGATCTTTTCTGCATAAGGCTGTCACCTTGGGAACCCTTCTCAGGGCCACCCCAGGTACAGACTAACAACTCCAGGGAATTTATCAGGGTAAGTAGAAAAGCCATGCCTGCCTTTGCCAGCAGCCAAATGTCCTGCCACACTCACAGCTAGAATTTCCATTTCTTGCAAAACAGCTCCATGTTGTATGTGTGTGTGTGTGTGTGTGTGCGGGGGGGGGGGGGGGGGGGGGTTTAAAAGGGGAAAAAAAAAAATTTTGTGTGTGGGTAAATTTTTTAACCACCCAAAAGTACCCCAAACCAACCCCAACACAAAAAAGCACAAACAAAACTTTGTTGGAC
>CAUYPK010048287.1:0-20619 GCA_963574355.1 Loris lydekkerianus | reverse complement strand
CCATGGAATACTATTCAGCTATTAAAAAAAATGGAGACTTTACATCCTTCGTATTAACCTGGATGGAAGTGGAAGACATTATTCTTAGTAAAGCATCACAAGAATGGAGAAGCATGAATCCTATGTACTCAATTTTGATATAAGGACAATTAATGACAATTATGGTTATGGAGGGGAAAGGAATAGCAGAAAGAGGGAAGGAGGGAGGGGTGGGGCCTTGGTGTGTGCCATACCTTCTGGGGGCAAGACATGATTGCAAGAGGGACTTTACCTAACAAATGCAATCAGTGTAACCTGGCTTATTGTACCCTCGATGAATCCCCAACAATAAAAAAAAAAAAGTAGACACCGTAAAAACAGGAGTCTAAAAGAAGAGAAAAATAAAGGAAAGGTAAAATATTTAAGGAAATAAAATAAACATCCCAAATTAAAGAAAGATGAAATAACTCAGATGAAAAGGTCTGAGGCCAAATAAAAGAGATTAAGACCCTAGAAAAGGTATTGCAAATTTAAGAACATCAAAGACAAAGAGAAAATTCTAAAAGCTTCTAAGTAAAAGGTGCACACCTCCTACAAAGGTATGGGATCAGATTCACATCAAATCTTTTAACAGCAACATTGGATCCAAATATTGGGAATTTTACAGATATCATTCTGTTATTGATTTTTAATACCCTTGTGGCCTGAAAATACATGACTGGAATTCTTTTGGCCTGAAAATACATGACTGGAATTCTTTTAACTTTATTAAGACTTGTCTTATGGTCCACACCGTGATCTCCCTTGAGTGGACACTTCACCAGAGCAGACAGATGGCAAATAAGCATAGGAAAAGACACCACCATGAGTCGTGGAAAGGCAAATTAAAAGCACGATGAAAAACTACCACACACTAACCATACCAAGTATTGCCAAGGATGTAGAGAAACTAGAATTCTCATATACCATTGCATAGATACATAAAATGGCTCAACTGCTTTTAAAAATAGTTTGGCCGTTTCTGAAAAAGTTAAACACCTACCATGTGATCCAGCCATTCCCCATTCAAAGTATTATCCAAGGAAAAAGAAACCATATGACCATAGTAGACTTGTACATAAATGTTTATAGCAAATTTACTTATAATTAGCCAAAACTAGAAACAATCCAAATGTCTACTAAGCAGTGAGTAGATAAATTGTAGTGCATTCGTATAATGGAATACTATTCAGGAATAAAAAGGGATGAACTACTGATACTTGCAACAGCATGGATGAACTTCAAAATACACTAAATAAGCAGAAAAGAATATATACTGTTTTAACCATTTATATCGAATCCTAGAAAATGCAAGTAATGTGCAGATCAGGGGATGCCTGAAAAGGCAGAATAAGCACAGGGAGAGGTGGGAGAGCTGGATTACAAGAGATCACAAGAAAATTTAGAGGGACAATGTCTATGTTCATTATCTTGATTATGGTGATAGTTTTACAAGCAAAAATATGTTTAAACTCACTAAAATGCATACTTAAAATACTTGCAGCTTATTGTATGTCAATTTCAAGATGTTATTTCTACCTCAAAAAGCTAGCAAAATGAAAACATTACTGGAAAAATAAAATTTCTATCTGAAAAAGACACATGAAATATAGACCCTAATTATTTTTCAATTTAAAAATGTTTTAATTATTTAACAAGTTAACACAGAGAGAAAAACTTTTAAAGATATGCTTAAATTTTCAAAGGTTACTCTTTTCAACTATGAAATGGAGATGTTATTGCTCACCTCATATGGTTACTGTGAGGATTAAATGAGAGGACATTTAAGAATCTGAGCATAGTGACGGCCACATGTTAAGGGCTCTCAATTCATGCAACAAAGCTGCTGGAATTATTTGATCCAGATCTGTAAACATTCAAAAATAGCTTTGCATAAATAATCCTTGAATAAGCCTTGAATTAAATGAGTCAGTCTCCTTGATCTTTTTCCATTTTGTAGAATGAATCATCTATCCAACTTCTCCTCAAACAATGAGATATCCTATCTTAAATATGCGAAACAGTAGATTTTGTTATTTTTACCATAGGCATTGATCAAAGAGAGATCATTCCTCTTTTACTACGCCCTCAGACATTCAACTTATTGACACGCCATAAGCTTTCTCCCAATAAAGAGCCATAAGCTTTCTCCAATCTTGCCAGAGCTTCACCAAAGACTGCTTGAAATATCTCAAATATGGTTTCAGAAATTGTACCTCTTACTAAAAGTATCTTGTAGAGAATTTTCTTCTGTTGAGAATTTTTCCAAAATACTTTCATATGTTATGTTGTGTAAGCCTCAAATTATCATCACACAGAGCCAGAATTATTTTTTTTAATACCCCAACTCAGCGGTTAACGTATTTGCCCAAAGTGTTATCATTAGCATGCTAACATTGTGAAAGAATAAAAAAATGACTCAATTAATGAGCTAGTAAGTAAGGAATCCAAGCCACTAATCCAGGCTGTTCCTCTTCCTTTCCCTTCTCCTCTTTTCCTTTTCTCCAGCTCTCCAACTCTCCAGCTTTTCTCTTTCTGGTAATTTTTCATAATTTCTACACTACTTTTTATGTCTTTCTTCTGGAACTCTGGAATGCAATACTAATGCGATTATAAAAACTATACGCCCTCAGAGAAAACAAAGCACAATAGCCATTGTTTTTTGTTTTTTCAACAGTATTCTAAATACAGTTAAAACAAACCCAGCTTCTATTAACCATGTAACATCCTGTTACCTGAATTGAGCTATTAACAGACTTAAGTGTTGAAGTAAAAGTGTTGAAGTAAATATTTGCACGTTTACACTGGCATTTCTTTTTACCATTAAAGTAAATTACCTTATAATCATCCAAATGGAAAACATCCCTGTAACTGTATAACCTAGCCATAACTTGAAAACTAAAACGTGGAAACCTCATAACCCATTACTATAGTTAAAATGTAATGATCCTGAATCTTCTTTTTACATCTAGAAAATACAAGAAGAGATGAAAAAGAGGAAACCCATACCAAGGAGTCCATCTTCAAGCAGAATTTATGTTATTTCCTTAGGAGGAAAAAAAAAACCAGGGTTTATAAGCAACCTTCAGTGTAATATAATTAATAAAATTTAAATTATTTATTGCTTACCCATTTGACATCATCAAATGTATCAGATTTCTGAAAAACAGGGCTATTTACACTTTTTTCCTTTGTTTTCATTCTATATCCATTCCACCATCCTGTGGCAGGAACCTTATCACCCCAGTCTTCCTGCAGAATAATATCTGATAATATCAAAAGCAAGCCGTTAATTATTGTTTTTACCTCATGTAATTTTTTAAAAACATTAAAACCTTAACCATACAACAAGAAGTCAAGTCAATTTAAATTATCAATCACATTTCTTTGACATCTTGACACTATTTTAGTTTACTGAATAAATCTCATAAATCTCTCATAGACCCAGGCTTTAGAAATTGATTAAATACTACATTTCTAAGGATAGCTGCATAACAGAAACAAAGGACTATAAAAGGGAATTAAACATTTACCTCTTAACAACATTCTCTGCATTACAGAAAGTAATGGAATATTAGGAGTGATATTTAAGTTGAATTTAATTAAGTACAAATGTTATATACTTCTACCTTCCCAGAAATGGTCACTTCATCCTAATTAAAGAAATGGATATTAAGTATGATTTAATTTTCATTCTGTGGAATATGTGTTTAGATAAATTTAGGCAAACAAAGATTGAGAAGTCCTCCCACCAAACCTATAAACATTTTTTAAATGCTTAAAGGTAACTCCATTGTCCTCCACCTGACAGGTCAGTTCAATGTGAGCTACCAAAATGTAGCCCAAATAGTCAACTCCAAATAATGAAGGCTCCTTGGGGTCTATAACCTCAGGATGGTGACAGTTCTTGACAGCAGTCCAGGGTACAAGATTCCTGAGATTCCTTCAATTGGCCTGGGCCATGAACTTCCAAACCATGGAAGTTCAACATTGTGGTCACCAACTCTGGGATGTCAAAATCATGTTTCCATCCCCCGTCCTTTCTAGCATTGCTGTCATCAAAGTTCATCAGCCAAGTATCCACTGTGGCCAGGCGAACATATCCGCAGGGTATATGATCCAGAATTCCTGGATGTACTTGAGAACCTCCTGGGCCAGCTCCTTAGGGGTGAAGCTTATGGCACTGGCATTGTAGGGCCTCATGGATGACTTCCAGGGTGGCCCGGAGGCCATCATCAATGTACATCATTGGGAACCTCCTGCTGCCTCATGCTGGGGTCCAGGTTGCACACGAATTTGCCATGCTTTGCAGCATCATGGAAGATCTGGACTGCATAGTCAGTTCCTCCCCAGGTTGGGAGTCAGGTAAAGTGATTCCAGCATATGTCAGGCATCGGAAATCTAACCCATACCGATAATGATAATACTTTCCCATGAGCTCTGCCTGGACCTTGCATACCCCATACATGGTCCTGGGTCTCTAAATGCAGAGATTAGGGGTCGGATTCCAGGGAGAGGTAGGTCCAAAAGCCCCAATGGTACTGGGCATGAACAGTCGCACATTGTGCTCTGCTGCGACGCCCAGAATATGAGGCAATCCAGTTACATTCACAGCTCTCGCCAGGGACACATTTGCTTCTCCAACCGCGCTGAGCAAAGCACTATAATGAAACAGTCAGGTGATGTGGTTGTTTATCACAATCTCCCAAATAGTCTTGTAATCCAAGCTATCAGAATAAATAAATGGGCTGCTATGGAAGATGTGATCAGGAGGCTTCCTTATGTGGGACAAAATCACATTGTCCTTCCCAAATCGTTTCCTCAGCAGGCGTCCTCAAACTTTTTAAACAGGGGGCCAGTTCACTGTCCCTCAGATTATTGGAGGGCTGGACTATAGTTTAAAAAAAAAAAAACTATGAACAAATCCCTATGCACACTGCACATATCTTATTTTGAAGTAAAAAAACAAAATGGGAACAAACACAATTCACACCGCCTCATGTGGCCCACAGGCCACAGTTTGAGGACACCTGCTCAAAAGGTTAGCAAGCTCCACTCCCAGCTGGCCAAGACCTGCTGTAATTAAGACTCATGGACGGTCTGTTTCAGAGAAAGAGACAGAGTGGAAGTTGGCATCTGCTAGAACTTGCCGAGGGAAGGTGCCCAGAAACCGGACTGGCAGGATAGATGTCAAACAGCCAGAGGCTGGGCACGATAGCATTGGGCCCACCACCTGCCTCTGCATCCTAACAACTGCCATTTTCTTTTCAAACACTCTTCCGACGCAACCCACGTGATGCTGCCAATGTGGCAACCAAGCCCAGAGCTGCACTTGTGCCTAGTATTTTTTATATAAACAAGCACAGATTTAATCTGATTGGCAGAGAATTGCCTTACTTACATAACTGTAGTACTTTACACATTATCCAAACTTCCAAACTAAGTTCCTCATAGCCCATATCAACATTGGTACTGATTTTATAGCTTATGACCTTATTTAATCAAAGTTATCAAATATTAAAAGACAGCTGTAAAAGATTTCTTAAGTGTTTTGCATTATGAAAGCAAAGAAGATAGTGCTGAATGTAACCTCAGTAATAGTCTATCTTCAAGGACAAATTCTTACATTCAAGGTTTTAGCTATCGCCATAACCATTACAATCAAATTACGACTCAGAAAAACTACCAGATTTCCCCTCACAGATGCTGGCAACTACAGGAACATACCCCTGACCTTACTGAGGACAGTGATAAGCCATGATTAGTTCCCCATATGTGGAAATGGTTCATAATATCTCACAAAAGTTACATTGTTTTTGTTTACAGGAAAAATAATTTTGTAGTGTGTTTGAGACAACTGTGGACAGAGAATTTCCATTTTCGATGCCATGAATATTAAACGATACTATGAATTAATACTAAAAAGGAATGGCCAGTTTTACTCCTATGGACTTAATGTAAGGATGACACTTAGGAATTTCCTTTAAAAAGAAGTCATCACTTGGTGGTCTGTTAGCTCTACTAACTCCCAAATTACTTTCATCTCTCCAGCCTATGCTTCAAGTGACTGGTAATTAAACTTCTAATCTGCCTTATGGTCTCTCCCTATATCTTCCTCCATCAGCACATCACATAGGTATTATTCTGAAACCCAAAAATTGTGGACCAAAAAATATCAAAGGGTATATAGAAACAGAAATGTATAAGAAACTAAAAATAATCATCAATGTCAGTTTCTTTTGTACACGCTTGCCCTGTTAAAGATGACTCTTCCTTTGAAAATCTCTGTTGAGTGAATCAAACCATTGCTGTTGGGGCAAGGATGATTCAGAATCTGCTTTGAAAAGACTGGGGTTAAGCTTCGCTTCTCTCATTCAATGTTTCTGCAAGAACTCAGCCAGTTTTAGAAGTAGTGGGGCATAGAGAGAAAATGGTGAAAGAGCAAATTAAATTAATAAAAAATGTACTGTGTAATATAAGTTTAGGCATCAGAAATCAAAACGTTAAAACCATTCAATGAGACTCAATGTAAAGCACCGGCACATTGTGGGTGTATGAGAAATGTTGATTACCTCACCTCTTATTTGGCCCTTTCTTCTGTCAAAGCACTTTGTAAGCCTTATAGGTCTATTCAGATTCCAGGTGTTACAGTTTGTATGGTTTGGCTTTTGTTTTTACAAGCAAAAAGGAAGCACAATGAACTTGGACTTTGAAGGCAAACAAACGTGGAATCAAATCCTAGTTCTGCTGTTTACAAATATGGACTTTGAATGTGCTTCCTAACTGCACTTCAGCTTCCTCCTCTGTACAACAGGGTAATACTTCATAGTAGTCTTTTCCAACCTTGTTCATAACATTGTATACCTTGAAAATGAGAAATATTTTTTACTCCAAAGGATGTTGCTGCCCACAGTGAGATGTGATCAGTCCAGGAAGCTCTGATCACCCAAATCAGGTCCCATTTGCTCTGTGTACCACAAAAACTGAGGGGAATTGGCATTTTGGCATTCTTTGACTATTCAGGGCACATTAATGTTCCAGGGCACACTCTTTGGGAAAGTGCTTTATTTGTTTTTTGGGAAGGAATATAAACCTGCCCGATTCTTAGATGGTGAATAATTTCTTAGTTCCCCTTCCTTTTCCAGATCAAAAATAACTTGCTTAGCTTGTGCCTGTCCCCTGACTGAACATACCTCTGCCGGGTGGTTTGGCTGTGCCAGGGCAGAGCTTCTGCCCTGCCAAGTAAGGCTTTATGGCAACTCTTCTTTGGAGAACAACTCACTGGCCCACCATGCCATGACAACTGTGGCCTGCCTGCCTTGAAGCATGATTCCACAAGACCAGGAAGATTGCTGCTGACTAGCAAGCTGTTTCTTTTTATTTAATCCAGGTTTCTACTTGGAGAGGAAGATGATTTCCAAGCTCACGGCTACTTGTTGCAGTCTAGTAGTGTTGTGTCTCCTTAAATTTCTACCTTCCTTTGATTGATGCAAAAGAAGTATCATTTAATGAGCTTCTAATACGTGCCAGATGTTCAACCTGTTACTTAATCTACCCACTCAGCAACATAGTACCTCCTTCACCTGTCTTTATACGGGTGATGAAGCTGAATCAGAGTAGTTTGATGGAGATTAGAGGGCTAGAAGTGGGCAGGGCTAATATTCAAACTCAGTCTTAACACTTCCTAGTATGCTAAATTATTTTGTGTTTAGTAGTAACAGAGCTTCTAAGAAATCTCCTGAGTTTTCATTTATTTAAACTGAATTTTTAGGAAATACAGACAGGGGTAGTAACAACTCTGCAGTTTAACATTAACGTTGGTAACAAGTATATAATTCGTTTCTTATGCACAGGCCTAAGACACTTTGGAGGGTAGAGCAGGGCTGATTGAGTTAAGTGGTCATGAGGAAAAGAGAAACTGGATAAAGAAGGGGTCCCAACTTCCTTTAACTATTCAGGGCATATATATTTTTGATGCTTGTGATAACTGCAAATGAAATGATGTTAACCACTGTAGATGTTCTTCTCAACTAAACATTTTCATGACCTTAGAAACTCTGGCAAATATTTACGAGAAAGCACTTGTGTTAATAGAATTCATCCTAATATAGATAGGCCAAGGTTTTTTAACCTTGGTACTATTAAAATTTTGGAGTTAGACAATCCTTTGTTATGAGACTTTCCTGCATGTTTGTAGGGTAAGTTGTTTTCAGTTGAGTGAAATTATTTTTTCTTAAGATACCCATCACATTTAAGCCTACGTGCTAAAGTAAGTGCGAGGAAAATATCTTCAGGAAGTACAATTATGTTATTCCTTTCTTTTACATTTAGGAACTGGTCTTATCTAAGCAAAAGTGCTCAATGTTCAGTATAACTGCCCTTCTACAAAGATATAATCATGGTTATAGCATTTTTTTCACATCTCATCATCCATGAAAGAAAGGACTGTGTGTAAAGGTCAATTATTTGGTGTTATCTAATTGAGAATAAGGTTCACATATATTTATGTGAAATAGGTGAATGACGTAGGAAGGAAAAGGTAGAGACTGAATTAGTAATGTTTAAATTACTAATACCATGTGGCTTAAAGAATGTATTCACATTTTGACACTTGGCTTACTTTAACAATAGTAATTATCCATGCCAGCCATTGTGTAATAGTATAAACCATATTTGACAAGCATGGAATATTTTTGTTTTGTTTTCAGTTTGTTTTTAAATACAAAGTCCCATAATTTGGAACAATAATAGCTAATCTGAAATGAAAACAACTGGGTAATGGCTACCATCTCCAATTTCAGGATGAAGGAAATTGATTTTTAGTAAAGGATTAACTTATGGTTCATTCCTTTCCATCTTCCTGGGTCACCTTCTGTATCAACTGCTCAAACCACATTCTACATTCCTTTCTTTCTTCAACCCTCACATACAGCCTAACTACCTGAGATCCTACTCCACTGAGATTTGCTTTAAATAATTAGAGGTAAATAACTAAAACATACTAAAGGTGGACAGTACACATATGATGAGTCATTCCACCCTTTGCTTTCCTTTTGTGATCAATTGGAAATGTCCATAATAAAATGTTGTGTTTTCCTTAGCCATATTTCAGTCCGAAGAGTGAGTCTCCTGGACACAGCTATCACCATCCCATCCCAACACATCATCTTGGCATCCTTAGCATCTTGTAGGAAGACAATAATACTATTCTTTAAAAAAAAAAAAAAAAAAAAAAAAAGAAAGAAAGTCCATCACTTCCCACCTGCTCTAGATCCCACCAAGTTGTGTCTCCTGAAAGATGTTGCTGCTAAAGGCATCCTTTCTCCCTTCCTCATTGCTCCTTGTTGGCTCCTACCCAAGTTTGTTAGCATCTTCAAGTTTCTCCATCTTGAGAAGAGGTCTTCACTTGACTCCACAGGCCTTTTCTTTAGCTCTGCATGAAAATAAGCACATCTATATTTTTCAAAAATTCTTATGAACCAAAACTCAGATTAAAAAGGATAAGAAGAGGTTCTTTGCTTTTTTTACTTAATGACAACAGTGCATGTATTGGAAATATAGTACAAATAGATTTGCACTTTTTGGACCAATATTAGTAATGATATAAGAGAATATTTAGACTCTCATTTTAACAGGTGAAGAGGAAGGAATTCCTGATGATAAAAATAATTTTGATTAGATCCACTGAGCAAGTTACCCTCTGATCTGGGGCAAAATCCCCAGGCCTCTGGTTACTGCTTTTCTATTATAAGGCGCCTGGGACCTTTTTGAATATGATCAAATAAAATTCCAAGTGTAAATCAATTACAGAGAGAAAACCTCTTCTACATTTTGTACACTTTACCCATGTACACGGAAGTTAAGTAACTGTTTCTACTGATTAAGAAACTAAAAAAGACACACTCTTAAGCACTTCACAAGCAGACCGGAGAAAGGAAGGGCTGTAATGGAGGAGGTCCCAGGTCCCAGTAAGAGTCACACGGAGAGAGGCCATCAGCCTCACTTTAAAATCACATTATAGTTCAGACCTCAACATAGCTACTAACTTGCATTACTGGATCTTAGTTGTCTCAGCTATAAAACGTTGCAACTGCCAGGTCTGTCCCAAGAATTCCAGCTCACAGTGCCTGGCAGTTGCGCCACACAGAGTAACTTACTGGGACCCACCCAAGAGATAGACCATCGAAATCAAGGGGGACTCAAGCCAAAAGGTGCAGTAAAGGTAGGTGCAGTAAAGGTAGGGGCAGGGGGGCCTCAAGTGCCTTCCTCAAAATTCCCTGAACGCTACACCTCTGCTTTACTCATTTGACCTCGCGAAGCTGCTGCCTCAGAGTAAACTGGGAACGGCGTGGCCACTGGGAAATATTTTTTCCTCCTTGCGTGGAGGCCTGAAACCCGGCGTGTCTGAAATGTCTGCTGCAATACCACCACAGAAGCCCGTAGGTCGGGAATAACAGACAGACTTTGTCCCGGAGCCGCGTCGCTGGGATTGACCTCCAACACAGAGCCTGCACAAAGTGCTGAGTCACTAGGAGGCGGTGCCGCGCGCCGGGGGGCGGGCCCGGCGCAGTCACGTGGCGGGGGCTGGATCACAACAACGGCACGGCGTGCAGCGCCCGCTGCCCGCGCCGCTTCCTCCCTCGACAGACCCGCTCTCTGAGCATGCTCAGCGCGGCCCTGAGACCGCACGGCGTCCCCACTGCCCTAACTCCAGATCCATATTTTCTGGGCCGCCCAGGAGGCGGAGCTTGCGGAGCTGGGAGGCGGGGACGGGGAGCGGCACAGCCACTGGGCGAGGGTGGGTTCCGGTTGGGCGAGGCTTGGCGTTTTTGCGCGAAAGAAATGAATTTGCCTAAAGAGGCGCTAATTCTGCAAAGTAGGAGCTCCTTCTTTTCCCTTTAGTAATTGTTACATCCCTGATGGAGCTGTCCGCCAAAAACCTACTTCCGGATGTCGAAACCCGACCTTGGGTGCAAACCACAGAATGAAGTGGCTACTTAGAAGGCAAAGCGCTGTCTGACAGAGGGTAATGACAGTGGTTGAACGAGACTTCCGTTGATCCGTATTGGGAGTGTTTGTTTTTTCCTTGTAACAGAGACGGCTGAAGGCACTGAGGGGATCAGTGGTTTAAATTTGGCATAATGGTCTTGTGGTGCAACAATACCTGCACCCGGTTTGGGATTGTCCAAAGCCCCTGGACCTTTGCTAGGTCGAAAATTCTGGGTTCAGGTGGGAGAAGCCACCTTATGTCACTGTGAACCACAATCTGGTAGATAGGAAAATAGTATAGTGTTAAACTCTCACTACGTTGGGTGTTGCCTAGGGTTTAGGCTAGGCTAGAACTTTCTCCCCAACCGCCTGTGTCCTTGTTTCCTTATTCAAATGAGACTGACACTCTCCCGCTCTAAGACACAGGCTTCACGGTATCGCTGTGAGGAAAGGCAGCAGGTGTATGGGAAAAGTGTGCTTTCAGGGGTCCTCAAACTTTTTAAACAGGGGGCCAGTTCACTGTCCCTCAGACCGTTGGAGGGCCAAACTATAGTTTTAAAAAAAAACTATGAACAAATTCCTATGCACACTGCACATATCTTATTTTGAAGTGAAAAAACAAAACGGGAACAAATACAATCACACCGCCGCATGTGGCCCGCGGACTGTATTTTGAGGACCCCATCACCACTGTTTCAACTAAGTGGAATATTGAACCACATATGTAATCTTAAATTTTCTAGTAGCCACCTTTAAAAAGCTACAGGTGAATTAATTTAAATCAGATGCTACATATTTAACTCAAAATGTGAGAAACACTATGATAGCAACTTGTAATCAATATAAAAATCTAAATGGGATATTCACATTCTCTTTTTACTATGTCTTGGAATCTATGTTACACCCATTGCACATCTCCTGGGCCACTGAATTTTCACTGGAAATACTTGATCTGTAAATCTGTAATTAAATTTTATAAAATTAACAGTTGAAAAAGTAATTCACTTTCCCAATTTGTTCCAAATTTAGTTAAAAGTTTTCCAGCAACCAAGTGGCATGTCATGTTTAAATTTATACTTAAATTGATTAAATAAAACTAAAAACTCAGTTTCCTGGTCGTGTTAGCCGCATTTCAAACGCTCACTAACAATACAGGTGTATGGAAGTGTGAGCTGAAATTATGAGAATAACCAAATCATCCTTTGGCTGTCTTACCTGCATGTGAAACACTGTTTCTTGCAGTCCCCTCCTTTCCACAAAGAAGCTAACATTTATTAAGCACCTACTCCATACCAAGCACTTTTTTTACAATTAAAAGATGCAAGTTATCTCAACCCCAGAGAAAGTGACTGACTAGCCTGAAGATATTTTTTAAAGATTCTATTTTTAATGTACAAAGGCAACTAAAATACAGAGAAGAATAACTGGGATTGAAAAGATGAACAGGAGTTTGTTAGGTAGAGAATTTGAAGCAGAAAAAAAAAAAAAAAAAAAAGCATCAGAGTGTCAGGACCTGCTTAGGCCTGGGAGAGCAGATAGGAGGGCACAAGGAAGATGGGAGTCAGTAGCTGAAGTTGTTGACAGACTGTGGAAAAACTAGAATGAAATAAAATTGGTATGTTTTCTTTCATACTTGTGTGCTGCATGCTAGGGATTGAAACATCATCTCCTGAGCTTCAATACACACCTCCGGCCTCCACACTCCCACACCCCCTGTGGTTACCACAGCCTGACCTTGGGTGTCCATGTCTCCATGTCCTGGGATGGGGACATTCAATACAAAGCCTGAGAGAGAAGAGACTCCTACCATGTTCTCATTCAAAAATAAGTGCCTACCAAATGTTAACACTGTAGTGCACACTTTTGTTCTCCATATATGTATGATCTAGTTGCTGCCACTTTTCCCAACCTATCAAATCATTGTTGCTCTACAACACATATTTATGGAACAATTACTTGGAGCCAAGGTACCTCCTTCCCTCCCTTTCGCTTGAAGATAAGGTCAACTCTGAGTTTTCCTAGTGTCTTCTACCCCCATAGTAAGCTCCAGTGAACAACATTTTGATCACTTAATGGATGAATCTTAAGTTCAGATGGTGAAGATGTTGACAAAGTCCCTTTTGTTGCAATGAACGGTGCCTGTGCCATCCAGAGAACAAGTCATCAAATGTTTAATTTAGAGAATAACAAACAATACATCAGCAAATTGATTCTTCTTAATAACCAGGTCAGTTTATTGACCATCAATACTATACACATCCTACAACTTCCTTAACAGATAGGATTAATACAGATATGGAAAGAATTTGCTCAAAGGCTCTCAGTTAGCGGTGGAGCGTAGAGTTGAATACGTGTTTCACCTGGCTCCCAAATTAGTATTTTTGTCAACACATTCTAATGATTTCATAAATATGAGGACCTTCCCACCTAAAAAAATATGGTGGGTTCTTCATTAATTCAAATAATCAATTTTCTTCCCCAACCTGGAGTTTTAATTTTTTGGTTAGGGAAAACGGATTTCTACACGCAGCGTTCACGCAAAGCGAAGACCTCGCGCGCTTCCCGGGAGCACACCCCACGTTGGACTCCGCCCTAACCACGCCCTAACCACGCCCAAACCACACCTCCCCTTCAGCCCGTCCGGGATCCCGCGGTTCGGCCACGCCTCCTCCCCGGTATCGCCTCCTTTCCTCCCCGCCCCCCACGCCCGCAGTCTATAAAATCCGGAGCGTCGAATCCAGCCCCCGGGCGGCGAGCGAAGGCTGGGACTGGGCATGCTCGGCGGCGGCGCAGGTTTTGGTCACAAGTAGGAAGAAACCAGTGCACTACACCGGCGAAGAGAAGCGGGAGCTGCTACTGGCCTTTGGCCGTGGGGTCGGTTGTCGCCGCCTCGGAGCAGGAGCAGGAGCAGGGCGGGAGCCAGGGTGGGAGAGGGGCGAGGCCACCAGGCCGAGAACCGCCCAACTTGCCTCCCGTTTTCTGCCGCCTGTCCGCGCGGTGCGCCGGACCCCGGGTCTGTCACCTGGGCGCCAGGGACTCCTGCGCCGGGGAACCGTAGCAGACGGAACCCTCCCTCCTCTGGCCGCGGTCCGTGGGCGCCCCTCCTGGGGCGGAGCAGCCGCCGTCCTCTGCGGGCGGCTGAGTGTCCGGCTCGCGCCCGGACTGAGCGGCCGCCGTCAGCCCCGAGGAGGAGGACGAGGCGGCCATGGGGCTTCTGTCCCAGGGCTCGCCGCTGAGCTGGGAGGAGACCAAGCGCCACGCCGACCACGTGCGGCGGCACGGGATCCTCCAGTTCCTGCATATCTACCACGCCGTCAAGGACCGGCACAAGGACGTTCTCAAGTGGGGCGACGAGGTGAGCGCCCGCGGCCCTCGCCCCCGCCGGCCACCCCTGTCAGGCCACCCCGCGCCGCCTTTGTCTGGACCTGTGCCCCCAGCCCCTGTGCGTCGCCGGGGTCAGTGCCCAGCGCCATTGAGATTATGCGGGCCCTGCCCTGAGCCTCCTGGCCAGACTTCTCTCTCTCGTTCATTCATTCTTTTGGGGTTTCCCCTTCATTCACCAGACGTGGGTTGGGCACTGGTAGCCCTACCAGTGAGAACGAAAAAGAGTCAGTAGGTACTGGGAGCTTTTGATCTAAAGATCGGCAACTACCCCGAACAGTACCCGTCCGGTCTCAGAATTCGCTTTTGCTATTGATGTGGGAGAGACTAAGTTGTCTTAGTAGGCCTGTTGCTTTTAGAAATCAGGTCTTGAAGATTTCCGCTTCTGCACTGTTCCACGCAGGTGTCTTAAACCTCTCCAACTTCTCATCCGCCACTTTACAGCTATAAATTAGGGCTCAATTTTTCTATGGGGACCTTCCTTGATCCTGTTTAGTGCTAAATGAGAAAGCTTAACAGCTTCAAAATTAGCATCTGTTTGTGCCTTTCCATTGCCTAGGTCCAGCATCTAAACTTTACAAGTCAGTGTTTCAAGTGTGTTCTGCTTAGAGATGTCTCTAGATTAAGAATAATTTGAACCATTGTTTATTGGAATGATCTGGAAAAGAGCAGTGTTAACTGTTTAGCCCTTTTTGCCTTTCCTTCCTGTTCTTAAAAATCACGTGTATTTGCAGTAATTAAATTACTTCTTGAGAGGCCCATCTGTTTTAGCTTTTGCCTTAGATGGCTTGCCACCTGTGTAAATAGTTTATCTAATGGTTAGTGTTATCACTTTTAGCCTAAGTGTTGAACTGCTACGCTAGTGCAGAATAGCTCCTTGGGAAAAGTCAGGTGTTTTTATTTCTAAGATTGGAAGATAATTCCGCCTCCCACAGCTGAAGGAATTGCTGTTTTAAATTAGGAAAGTATGATGACTGGTAATTCTCATTTCTACCAAAATGGTCTGTCACACTTCTTTGAAAAGAAAAAGGACACAGAATGTGTTTGATAATTTTTCAGTTTTGGTCAGATGTTCATTGTTCCTTTTCAGCACCTCACATTTTATATATTTGTTTGTGTATTGTGTGTCATTTAGAGGAAAATTGAAGCCAAAGGAGGGCGGGGACATTATACTTCTTATTCATCTTTGTCTCTGTAGGGTTTAACCTTGTGCCTTATGCGGTCTGCATCATACTTGTGGCATGATGAGTGAACTGCCTTATAAGCCTCCTGCTATAAGATAACTAGCCATTCTTCAGCAATTCAAAGGTAAAATTTTGTGCCTGTCTTGACATTTATCTAGGTCTATCAAAAAAAAAAAAAACAAACAAACAACCAAACCAGTAATGTCTTTGGTAGTCCTTGTTCCAGATGGAACTACATCAGTAGGAGACTTGTGGCACAGTTGGAGCACAGACACTTACCCCTCAGGCCTATCCATCTTTGGCCCATTTACTGTGTTGGTGCAGGACCTTCCAGGAATCTGCACTGTGGCTCACATCTGTTCTAGCATACTTCGAGGCCAAGGCAGGTGGATCCCTTGAGCTCAGGAGTTGAAGACCAGATTAGCAAGACCAAGACATCCCCCCCCCCTTTTACTAAAAATAGAAAAACTAGCTGGGTGGTGTTGCAAGCACCTGTAGTCCTAGCTACTCAGGAGGCTGAGTGAGGCAAAAGAATCTCTTGAGCCCAAGAGTTTGAGGTTGCTGTGAGCTATGATGCACTCTACCCAGGGCAACAGAGTGAGGCTCTGTCTAAAAGAAAGTTTCTCCTGTTGTCAGGAGGAGCATTTGGAACTCCTATTTTTAAGTAACTTGTAGTTGCAGAAACCGAAGTGAGAAGAGCTGAGTAGGAGGGCCTTGAAGTACATGTTTCCACTTTGATGGGCTTCTGTGGAGGGAAGGTTTGTAATAGGGTTGCTGCCTCTCCCCACTGCAGAAGATCAGGAGGAACAAGAAAGAGTGGCAGTAATTCAAACGTGTATTGTGCATCTATACGGGGGGACAATTGGGCTCAGTATTTTAGCCAGGCAATAACATTTCTTGGAAAGATGATACTGGGCCGATCTGTGGAGGATTAGAGCTATATTGAGACTCTTAATAAGTTGACTGGATAGCACTGCTCTTAACGTTAAAATGTGTTGAAGGTGTTCAGTGAAAACTTGTTAGTGACTGTTGAGACTGCATCTTCAAAATTCTTATTGCAGATACTGTATCATAAATGAAATACAAAACCAGGAATTTAATTTTTTAAAACTTGAGATGCTTTCTTTTTACCAGCATTTTATGATCTGTCTTTTCTACTAGATTTTTTTCTTTCCTATGTCTTCCTTTGCAACCCCCTTCCCCAGGAATGTATCAGTGGGGAGCTTATTGCTTCCGAGAAACCATGAAGTATAGGAAAGTTGTCTTAGATAATAAAAATATATAATCTGGTGCTCATTTATTTTAAATTGTGCTTCAGTAATGTCTCTGGGTAGAGTAGAATTTTTGAGAAGAATAACATCCCGGCCTTTAAGTTGTAGATAGTCCAAGTGGAATTAGGCAGCCTGACGCAAAGGGAAGAATGGTGTGAAGACTGCCCAAGTGGTTAGAAAAAAAGCCCCACCCTAATTTTTCTTCAGAAACAGCACGTTAGTGAAACCTTGGTCTCCCCTGAGTTCTTTCACCCTTGACCTGTGGGATGCAGTACCAATTCTTCCTTAAGGGATCTCTGGTTCTTCTGGGCAGAGAAAAGGTGTGGTGTTCTCTGGAGAAGCCTCGTGCCTAAGTATTTGATGCCTCTAACTATTCTTCTAGAATTCTGTCAAAGTAATTTAATCACCTTTTTATGAGAGGGTATTATTTTTCAAACTGCAGGTCATGATCCTTTAGTGGGTTGAGAAATAAATTTAGAAGATTCCAACTAGGACTTTTTAAGTGTATAATGCAGTGTTGTTAACTGTGGGGCAATATTGAACAGATCTCTAGAATTCATTTGTCTTACATAATTGACACTTTGTACTCGTTGATTAGCAATTCCTCATTTTCCACCCTCACAAGCCCCTGGCCACCACCATTCCACTGTGATTCTAGGAGTTTGGCCATTTTAGATACTTGATATAAATGAGATCAAGCAGTATTTGTCCTATGACTGGTTGATTTCACTTAACGTAGTGTCTTCAGAGTTCATCCAAATTATCACATATTTTAGGGTTTCCTCTTTTTTTTAAAGGCTGAGTAATATTTCATTGCTTGTATATACCACATTTTCTTTATTTCATCAATGAACATTTAGATTGTCACCACATCTTGCTGTTGTGTATAGTGCCACAGTGAACCTTGGAGTGCTAAGGTTATTTGTTAATCAGGCCTTAAAAAAAAGAAATGCAACATATGAAGAATATTATATAAAACTTTAGAGTTTTTTTTGTTTGTTTGTTTGTTTGTTTTTTTGAAGATATGTGTGAACATCAGGGGTATGTGTGTCAGGATGCATGTAAATTTTTTCTTACTATTTACCTTTAAAGGACTTTGAAGGCCCCAATCTCATAGAAGCCTTCCTTGATGAGGTGAGCCTTATGAAAAAGAACAAGAGATTACCCCTAATCTTGCAGTTAGTAGGAATTTATTGCATATACTGGTCAGAAGCCTTGATGATCAGACAAGCAAGCTTGTTTATATGCAGAAATAACTCAAACAAGCTGGGCAGATAAAAGTAGAGAAGGGTGGGGTGGTGGTGTGGCCCCAAGAGATGGAAGGCCCTGCTGGATAGAAATTTGTGTTTTGGATGTGATATGTTGGACTGTATTAGCATGATATCAAAGTACTACTTTTCATGGTTTGGTGTTGCCCTTACCAGGCCATGGATTTGAGAAAAGGAAAAATAAATAAATAAATAAATAAAATTGGTCATAGGTATGGTTGAAAGGAGAGCCTACAACTTTAGAAATGTGCAGTTCTCCTTACCAGGACAATGTCCTTCTAACTAGGACAGTATTTGTCTAGTCCTCCTAACTAGGACAGTATTTGTCTCTTCACATCAGGAAAGAACCCTGGATTTGGGGGTTCAATTTGTGTGCTAGTCCTAGGACTGCCAAACTGCCTGTGTGACCTTGAGCCTTGATTTCCTCATTTAGCAATCACTCCTAAGAGGATCAAACACTCTTCGCCTTCCAGTTTGAATAAGTATAGTTCAAATAAGATTTTTAATAACGTACCTATTTCAAATTAGCGTTTGTTACTCTTTGAAATTCACGTGGATGTAAATGTTTAATTGCTCAGTAAAGAGCAAACTGCCACCAATCACTGAGGTGACAAGAATTGTTTTTTTCTTTTATTTTATTCTATAGTTTTGTGTGCATTTTCCTTTTATATATTTTTTTATTGTTGGGGATTCATTGAGAGTACAAGAAATAAGGTTACGCTGATTGCATTTGTTAAAGTCCCTCTTACCACCAAAAGGGGTGTTGCAACCTGTGTCTTACCCCCAAAAGGTGTGTCACACACCGAGACCCCAACCCCCTTTCCTCTCTCTGCTCTTCTTCTTGCATTTCTTTTTAAACTAATTTCATTGAATTATAATTTGCATAGAGTAATAATGCACCCATTGTTGTACACTCTGTACAGTTCAATGAACTTCTAACAAGTATATACAACCAGGTATCTGCCACCAGTCAAAATATAAAAATTAAACACAGCTGTAACACTGATGTGCACTTCGGTGTTGTAAGTGCACTGAATAGGTATATCCAGTCTGTAGACATCTTTGTGTAGTTCTGGATAAGTAGACATTTTAGTGTACTTTAAAAGCATGAAGGGAGTAGAATGGAAGAAAAGGTTTTTTTGCTCCTGGATACCTAGCTCTTGTAGAAGAATCTTTGAAGACCTACCATGACCCCACAGTATCAGTTGAATTCCTTCACATGAAGACCTCACTATTTAATGGTATTAGCAGATATATTCATTGATCGGTACTCTGTACGTAGACCCATTTTGAAGCATAAACCTAAGTAAAGTTCACTAAGACCCTGTATCTTGAGAAAAGATGTCACAATATTGAGCCCCTAACATCAGAATTTGTTTCTGAACATTTTTACATGCTCAAGGCATCTGTATATATTGTTCAAGATAGAAAACTATATAGGGCATTACCGATGTTGCTGGTAACAGAAGATGGGCCATATCTTAATGAGCTTGCTAATTAGTATTCTTCACATCTGCATTCCTAGTATAGCCAAGTTATGGTCTTTTTTTTTTTTTTTTTTTTTTAACATTTTGGCAACTTTAATTTTGCCGATTATACCTCAATGATTGCACATATTTAAAATGTACGATTTTTCGACATGTTTGTACACCTATAAAACCACTGCCACAGTCGAGATGACAAACATAGCCATCATTCCACAAATGGCTTGTGCCCCTTTGCACTTTCTCTCTCTACATACCACGAGGCATTTTATCTGCTTTCATCACTGTGGCTTGGTTTGCACTTCTCGGTTATTATATATATAGATTTTTTTTTTGGTCTGGCTTTTTTAACTTTGCGTAAATATCTTGAGATTCATCCACATGGTTGCATGTCAGTAATTTATTCATTTTAGTTCTTGAGTAATATTTCATTCTGTGGATATGCCACAATTTATCCATTCACTTTGAGTTATATCTAGTTTTTCACTATGACAAAAATTAAATGAAGATTAATGTACGAGTCTTTAGATGGACTTATGCTTTTATTTGTCTTGATATTACCTAAGAGTGGTGTGTTTTAATTTTAAGGAAACTACCAAACTTTTCCAAAGTGGTCAAACCATTTTCCATTCTCCTGGGCAGGATATGCCAGTTCCATTTCAGTCGCATCTTGCTAACACTTGGTGTGTATAGTCTCTTTCATTTTAACCAATTTAATAATAGATGCATGGTGGTATTAAATTTTTAATTGCATTTTTCTAAAGACCTGTGATATTGAGTATTTTATAATGTTTGTTGTCTGTATTTGTTGTGACGTCTGTTAAAAATCATTTGTGTTCAAACTATTGAATTTTGAGAGTTCTGTGTATTCTGGATGTAAGTTTTATCAGATACAGGCTTTGCAAATATTTCCTCCCAGTTTATTTTCATTGTCTTAACAGCATCTTGCCTTTTTTATCCGCGCCGCCCCCCGCGGGCCCCCCGGGGGTGGGGGGGGGGCGGGGGTGGGCGGGGGGGGGGGGTG